>JANIPM010000006.1:20507609-20545619 GCA_027478405.1 Erythroxylum cassinoides
CTGGCGAATCACCAGATCAGCCGCCTCCTCGATTTGCTTTCGAGTGAGAGAGGTATGCATGGGTGCAAGGGGATCTGCATCCGAGGGGTGCTGGAAATTCGAGCGTATGTTTGTTCCAGCGTTGTCTCCCAAAGCTTTGCTATGTTCTTCTTCTTTCAGGTTTGGAGGTTGCGGTTGACCATCCGGATCCGAAGACTCCGTGCGGGAAGCCTGGTGTATCGGCAGCAGGGTGGCAGGTAGCTGCACACCTATCCGTTGTAACGTCAATGCCGTGACAACGGCTATATCAGGGTTAGCCGCCGCCGCCTGACTGACCTGCGTGGTTCTGGACGTAGTGTCCTGATGTCGGGCCCCACGGTGGGCGCCAATTGGTCGCCTTTTTGGTTTGGGTGACCAAATGGGACAAAACCCAACGGTGCGGGCTCACCCAAACCAATATTAAAATAAACAATATTTGACTTAATTTATCAAGTTCTTCAATTGTTTCTTAGAATTTAAAGATCTAAGATATTTTATTGTTAGTTGATCATAAATAGTAAATGTATGATTCTTTAATTTATAGAAATATTTGTTCATTTATTTCTCTAATTCCAATATTAGATTTTAAATATGTAAAATTAGTGAACTTGAAATATAAAACACATAAATTTGACGTTTTGGTCTTCCATACAATTTACATAATTATATCGTTGATTTAAGTATTATTAAATTTTCAATTAATCGAGTCTTTTGGTTGAATGCAAAATATTAGGAATTCATGTGCAACCTAAGACAGGTGCAGGTGAACAACGCAAAAAGGTGGAGATCTACATCTAACGGCTACCAATATTCCCCAATTGAAATCTGAAAACGAGGGGTTATCTGGTAAATTATTTTAGTTCTTTTCTGTTAGATTCAGTTCAGGCAAAGAGAAGCACTTTGAAAAGTTCCCCATTTGGTGGTTTCTCTCTCTTTCACCACATCATGCGAATCCGTAATCTCCCTGTCTTCGTTCCTGGAATTGCTCTCTTTACATCTTATCATTAGTCAAAAGAATAAATCTTGGCATAGCTTTTGGATGAAGCCATCTGGGTAGTCGGGAAGCTACTTATTCGGTTGAAAGAACACTTCTTTTCATTAAAATCCGTTGAAAAACTTGTTTCTTTCTTTGATTTTGAGGTGACTGACACTAGGTCTGATCTAGGTTCTTGGTGTTCTTTTCTTTAGGACTGATTCGTGTCGCGAAAGAGTAGTTCTTAGCTCTTTCCTGATAAAGCTTTTCAAGTGGCTTTAGAATAATTGAAATTGGATCTTTTGTAGAGTTGAAGATGGCTTTTGGAGATTAGAATGAAAATCTGAGTTGAGTTGTTCCTTTAGGAGATTCTTCAATGGCAAGTGACGATTTGGTTGAGCTTAGATTCAGGTTATCTGATGGCACAGATATGGGACCATCCAAGTATAGCCCAGCAACCAATGTGGCAATTTTAAAAGAGAAGATTGTTGCGCAATGGCCAAAAGGTTGCAACTCATTTCAGATACTGTTTCTTTTGCATCCATTTAAGTGTGACTTCTCAGATTTCTGTTTCCTGTATCTTGGTTTCTTAGATTTATTGCTCTATAACAGACGTGTTTCATGGTCTACTGTCGGTTAACTTATCAAAACGATAAATAGAAGGCACGACTGATTTTTTATTGCTTGTGTGGATTAGTTAGGAATCTGCCGACTATGTCCCTTTTTCTGTCATGTAAATAATGTTGTTTTTCCATCTTTCTTCATGATTTGAATGTCTTCTACTGATTCCTTTTTGGAGAAGTACTTTACAAGTAAAAAGGATCCTATTTCCATTCGATACTATCCGTTGAAGCCAACACTATGAGTCGCTTGACACATTAACTATCTGACCTGAACCCATCATGAGTAACCTGCCAAATTTGTTGGGTAAATACTTTCTAGCTTACTTTGATCATCAACTCCTGGGTGAGTATCAGAAAGTTAAACAAGAATTGTTGGATATAAGCCTTTTCGACAGCCAATTCAGTTGTATTTATCTGTATCAGGCATATTGAAACTTGTGCCTCCGAGAAAGGAGTTCAGTTTTTCTGGTTGAGTCCATGATCTTTCACCTTGTTCATTTTATTTGAGTCTTCCTCAACTTCTTACAATGCTCCTTGAAAAGCATTCCAATCCCTTTTTGGAGCTCTTCCAACCTTTTTCAACTAAGATTTGCAATGAAATTTTAGGAGATTTTGCCAAGGATATTATAAATAATAGCATAAGGTAACGTGCACTTGATCAGATTGCATGCTTTGGTAATTGAAGCACAATTGACTTGGAGAAGCGATTGTTTTTTCAATTCCAACCTATTGCAGCTGCAATTAAACACTCAACGTGAAATTCCAGCATTATTATTCTTAAGCGTCTGCCCAGCTTGTTTAAAACATAAGAAGGGAATTGTTATGATGCAGGTTTTAGAACCATTTAGATTGGCTTTCTTCAGTCTAGTTACCCCCGTTTATCTTCCTTTTATTTCCCTAATCCAGGGGAACCTTTCTATCTTGCCACCTGACAGATCTTTCCTCTTTATTTCCTCCGTGTTATATTCTTCTATCACTTTGAGAAATTCAATTTCAAGAGATGGAAGCAGATGGAGCCTTTCCCACTGATTTAGTGTTAATATGATATTTCTGTTCTACAGACAAAGAAAATGGCCCAAAGACGATAAATGATGTTAAGCTTATAAATGCTGGAAAAGTACTGGAGAACAACAGGACAGTTGCTGACTGCAGACTTCCAGTTGGTGACCTTGCAGGAGGTGTGATCACCATGCATGTTGTTTTGCGTCCTCCGATGCCAGACAAAAAGAATGGTAATCCACACAACTCTAAGGAAACATGCTTAGATATGTATTTGTATCTGTGCCCAACTTGAATCACTTATATTTCATGCCAGCTTTGAAATGTATTGTTTACTTCTACTCAGAATTAAACTAATTGAAAGGAAGTTGAAAGAACTCTCTTCTTTTTGCAAAGGGAGAAATTATGCCATGTTGAACTGTTCCTCGTATGTTTTCCTGATCACTTGTTCGTTATAGTGATTGAAACAATTTTTTAGGTCATGATGCTGATTTATTTTCAATTTTAACTTTTTTTATAAGAAGTGTGTAGGGCTTAGATATTTTGAGTGAAACAATGTGATTTTCAATTTTAAAAACGTATTCCAAGGAGTATGTTCCAATACAATAGTGAATCATGGGATCCACATGTAAAACTGACAGTTGATGCATTCTTTTGTAGACAAACTGTTAAATGATTCTGCCAAGAAGAACGGGTGCTCATGCTCAATCTTGTAGGCCAACATAGAGGGAGTTGCTGCAGGTTCATAAGTTTGCTTGGGTGTCTCTTTTCAGAACATACGTGTTCATGGAACTTTAATGGATTCAGAAACCAAAAGCTTGAAGATCTGTCACAAAGTTGTACATTTTGTTTCCACCTCCAGATTTCTGCCACAAGTTTTTATTTTACTTCATTCCTTGCTTATGAATATACGAAAGTCTGGGATCAGTTTTCATGAAGAAACCTCTCCAACGAAAGAGAGGTTAGGCAAAGAAGAAAGTGAGAGAAAAATTATTGGTGGTCACAAGAAATGACCACACTTGATATGTTGTAATATGAAATTCTTAATGCTTTCTATGCAGAGCCCACAGTTTGGCATAACGCTTCAAATTCACATATAGTTGGTCACACGTGACAAAGATAGATCGTTTCCATTTGTTACTCCTTTTGCTACCAAACTTCAAATAGAAATTGAATCCGCAAACACTAAACCAGAGTATTGGTTTGAATTGAATGGTTTTCTTTGATTTGCGTTTTCATTCACTGCCTGGGTTTTTAGAACAATGAATGCACAAGACATCCAATCATTAGGTGGTAATTTGGTTACACCTGATTTTGCAGAAGACAGTATCATGACATTGTCTAATCTAATGCTAGTCTAAGGTTGTAGATTGCACATATATGCTTTTGTTAATATAAAATAGATATTTGCCAAATAATGGAATACAATCCCAGTTTTGGTGCAGTATCTTCTCAGTGGATCAATCACCAACATTTTCAACTTCAACTGCAAATATGTTTCTCAACACTAATTGAGTAGATTTGGGTCTCTTGTAAACAAATTCGTTCTGCGTATAATTGCTACTAGTATTTCTACTTGCAGCTGGTCTACATACGTGCTGCCATAAAACTTGGATGAATATATATATGAAGAAATGCAAGAAAACAGGAAGTTGTAGATTGGGGTTTAGGGAAGTGCATCATACTGGACAAAATTGATTTCGTCATTTAAAGAATTTGATTTACTATACAGTATATGGATTACAGAAAGGTATGCTGTAATGCAAACAAATGGTGATGGAATTTATTTACAGAAAGAACTGACTTGAAGCTTTTGGCCCCCACCAATATATGTTTGCAACATGCAGATGCAGTACTGGAGTTGCTAATCGAGTATCCAGACTACCGATATAATTTATATAGCAACTATTACTTTATCCGGAGAGAGTAGACATTACTAGAGTTGCCATGATGACTACAATGAATAGTCTCCAGGAGAAGCTGAATAGGAGTGATTTACATGTTGCGTCTTTCTGGATGCTCGAACATTCTTGAGAGTCATCATAAGTTTCTGTCTTTCACCTTCCACCTCCGCAAATTGAAGGCTCAGCTGTGAGTAGCGGTCATGCATTTCTTTTAGTTCAGATTCCATCGCTGTATACCTTTCCTTCGTTTCCAACATGTCTTTAATCAGCTCGTTGATGTCTCTAAAGCTCTTAAAAACTGCTTCCTCGTCACTATGTTGTTTCAAGAAAGAACTGTAGCATTAAAAAATTTCATATCAATTAGCATTGAAACTCTAGTTCCACAAAGTCAAAGCATTCATTGCTTCATAGAAGAAAACTGACAAATTTCAAACAATTGAGATAAAGATCTAAAAATTTTCAATGGCATCAATCTTGCAGAAGTCAGGCACAAGTGCAAATAATGTCCTATAAACTGCCAACAAAAGTTTGCGCATCCAAAAACTTATCAGTCTTACTGAAGCAAGTTCACCTTGCAAAGGCCAAGATCATGAGACACTGACATTGGAACCTCGAGAAATAGATGAAGCAAGTACCAGGTCTAGGAGAGTTCCTTTAATGGATGAAGTGAGAAAGGAAAGTCTTAAATGGCCAAATAATCACAACAAACAAAGAGAGAGAGAGAGGAAGAGAGAGAGAGAGTCCAATCGCATCCACGAAATGATGAAGCAAAATCCGCAAGCATGCTGTGCATCCTGCACACAACATTTTGCAAGTAGAACAGAGACCAAGGCATGACACTTATACCTATTCTCGAATTACAGAATAGTTTCTTTTAGTTTAAAAATCGTATCCATACATAACATTTGTATGCCGAAGGAAATGTGAAGACGAAAGCACCTAAATTTTTAGACTGATCAGTATGTGGACAAGTATGTCACTTGCGCTTTCAAGGACAACACAACAAACAGAATCTCTGTGAAATTTTCAGGGCTAATTTTTAAATAAATACCTTTGAAAATGGAAGCTTGATCTCTTTTTTGCCTGCAAAGATTCAGCGAGTTCAATTTCTAATGCGAGGACCCTTTCCAATGCACTGCCACTCCCTGGAAATTCATTATACAAGGGGAACATACTTCCTAACTCTTCATTGGCCTGGAAGTAGAGGAGAATGTTAATCGTCTGGGTTACAGTCCAGCACTTTATTATAAGAAAATAGGCTAGATATTGGTTTACCTTTTCTAACTGCATTAGCTCTCTTTGCAAAGCAGGAAACTTTTGATCAAAATCATCATCATTTTCTGAAAGAAGTGAATTTTCATTTTTCATTCTCTCCAACTACACGTAAAAGAAAAAAGAGATTAGACAGTAGCCACATATTTTACAAGTAAAACTAATGACTATGATGCTATCCACATCTCCCAACTCATGCCAAACAACATGCTGCTTTCAAGTGGTACGAACATGTACCAGTTACCATGAGAGTAAATATAAGCATACCTCATTGCTTAAAAGGTCCATACTAGATTTTAAACTTTTGACTCTGAAATGATCATTGATCAGAGTAAGATGCTTCATGTCACCATGCAGTAAACTCTCCTTACTAATAACTGAAATTTGAGGTCCGTTGATGCTACCAGATAAAAGAGAGTCCTGTTATATTGTGGAAATACAATCATTGTAGGCTCAGAATAAAATATGAAATTTGGAAGATATTAAAGAAAAAAAGCATGTTCCATTACAGAAAAATTTTCCTTGAGACTGAATTAGACACAACTATATTGCCTAATCTTTAGTGCTCAAAACAGTAAAAATTTAGCTCAACTATTGGCAGAGTTGTGGATAATAACAGTCACAATATGATAACGATGAGCAATGCATTAGGAAAACTATAGCTTCTAACTGGCATAATAAGAGGTGTCACAGTCAGCAGTATTTGGTATCTTACTTATGTTTCAGCATTTTATGTTGTATTTTACACTTAATTCGGAACCATTACAAAACTTTTCATCTTTCCATTTTGAAATTAACAGGAAAGAACAGACAATGTTAAAGTTTCATGCCTTAGAGGACATGAACCAAAACTTGATTTTGATGTCAAGTTATAAAACATCTTAAAAGTGGATAAGTAGCCAGAAAAATAAGTGCCATTGTTGAAACACAATTCATTAATTGTCACTAAACCTTTACCGATGCAAGATCTCAAGGATTAGTCATTAAGATTTAGTAATCAAGATCATGATAAACCAAAATAAGATCTGTAATAAACGCTATGAGTGACAATGAATAAAATCAGAAATAGGTTGGATTAATATATTTAACGAGTTGTTATTCTTACCTGCTCTAGTTGGGCATTGCTAGGTGTTATGGACTGGTCAACTTCACGAGGAGAAGTTGAGATTGCTGGTTCTCCAAAATTTGTTGTAATATTTTGTTCCAAAAACTTAAGAGTTGGCTCGCCAGTTTGACTATCGCAAGAGAGTACAGAATTTTTCTCATGGGCATTACTCAGAACATCCTCACCAGAAGGGACGCAATCTACTTTACAGGACGGACAATTTTTGTCCTCCACAGTATTTTTTGTTGATTTTGAATTCTCTATCAATTTTTTTATCAATGTGAGCTCAACTGCAAGTTTTGACTTCTCCTCCTCACATTCATGCAACAAAGTTTCAAGATTTTTCTTTTCTTCCTTACAGCACTCAAGGCTTATTAATGAGCATTCCATTTCAGCCTTCATCAAGTCATAAGCATTCACTTTTTCACGCTTCTCAGAAAGTATCGATTGCAACTCAGATTCCAGTTCCATGATCCTCATTCCCAGTTCTTCGTTTTTCTTCAAATAAGACGCTTCACATTTCTTCCTATTCTCTACCTCATCAACGGCATCTTGTAATTTCCAAAGCATTTCTTCACTATGCTTTTTGGAAATGGAAAGCTGTTGTTTCAGTTCTTGCAATCTGCCTTCATACTGCTCTTTGATAAATGCAATTCTCAATGAGTCTTGCATGGCAACTGGAGGCTTTTCAGTTTCCCTTTTTTGATGGTTATACTCCTCATCAGCCTTATCTTTGAGCTCCTTCAAATGAACAGACAAATTCTTAAACTCTTCTGTCTTCAGAATCTGTTCAGAAAGTCGTTTTGTAAGTTCATTGCACTGTTTCTGTAATGCAACAATCTCATCGCTACATTCTCCTAAAGAAATAACATAATTTTGCTGCTCATTCAATTTTCCTTTCAGTACAATAACTTTAATTTCTGATTCTTCCCTCAAAATCAACAAATTATCAATTTCTTCCTCATAACTCGCAAGCATAGCTTTCATTCTTTCAACTTCATCAAAATGCACACTTCGATCCCCAGAACGATTAAGCCCTACATTGTCAGTCTTGTTCTTGAATTCCTCTATCTCAGCTCTTGTAAGTCTGTTTGTCTCAATAAGTAATCTCTTTTCACTGTTAGCTGCATCTAATTCCGATTTTAAAAAGTTGAGGCTAGTCAATAAACTCAGATTATCCTCTGCATGTTTGGTTTCACTGGAAAGACAGCTCCTGAGAGAAATTTCTGCATCAACATGCTTCTTCTGAAGTTCAACTAGTTGAATACCTAAGGAGTGAATTTCCTGAACAAGTTCTTGAATTTCCTGAACAAGTTCTTGAATTTCCTGAACAAGTTCTTCGATCCTGGTTTCATACTGACATTTTGAGAAAATGAGTTGCACATCTGAAAATATGAAGAGTTGATACACTTCTAATAGCCAACTTTCAAGATCAGAGAAAGAACAAGATTCTTCACGAAGATTTTTAATGCATTTCTCATGCTGTGTCAAAAGCTGGCCAATCCTTTCATTCTCTGATTGTAGGTCCGATACCAGTTCCTTGTGCTGAACTAGTTCAGATTCATGCTGAGCAAAGTGGAGTAGCTGACACTGCTTCTCATCTAATTGTGATGTCAAATCTGTAACCGTACTCTTTAGCCTAACAATCAAGTCTCTCCCATCTTCAACCTCTTCATGCAAAGTCTCTAATTGTTCTTTCACAATTTTTAACTCTAACTCTAGCTGTCCACACTCCACAGTCTTATCTTGTGAAGACGCCTTAAGAGCTTGGTTTTCATCACGTAAAAATTGCAGAGATTCTCTCAAACTGTTTAGTTCTGACACCAGCTTGGTAGAGTCCTCAGATTTTTCCTGCGAGGATGCCATCAACGCCTGGTTATCAACACGCAAAAATCGCAGAACATCTTTTGTTCTATTCAGCTCTGATGTAAGCTCAGTGATTTCCTTGATTTTATCCTGTGAAGAAGCTGTCAAAGCCTGTTTTTCATCATGTAGGGATTCTACGTTTTCCATCAACATTTTCAACTCTGATGCAAGTTTGGCAGATTCTCCTGCTTTATCCCGTGAAGTAGCCATCAAAATTTGGTTTTCATCTTGCAGAGATAATAGACTTTCCTTCAAATTGTTCAGCTCTAAGGACAGTTTGGCATAATCCATGCTTTTATCCTTTGCAGATAGTATCAATACTCGGTTTTCATCTTGTAGAACTTGCATTCTTTCTTTCAATCTGTTCAGTTCTGATGCAAGCTTCCCAGATTCTTCAGTCTTAAACTGTAAAGACAATGCTAAAGCTTTGTTTTCATCTTGCATAGATAGCAAACTATCTTTCAATTTGGTTAAATCTAAAGCAAGCTGGGAAGATTCCTCAATTTTATTCTTCAAATTTTGGTTTTCATCATGCAAAGATTGTGAACATTTTTTCAAAGTTTCCCACTCCAATTCAAGCTTGGCATATTCTACATTCTTATCCTGTAAAGACATCATCAGATCTTGGTTTTTCTGTGCTATTTCTGCTGCATTCATCTTACTGCTTCCAAGTTCTGAAGTTACAGTCTCTAAAGCCAAAATTTCCAGAGCAAGCCCCTCATTCTTCAAAGCAAGTTTTTGCAGCTCAGTTTCAAGACGATCAAGATAGGAAAAGAGTTCCTCATGCTTCTCTGAGTGTTTTTTCTCAACTTCAGAGCTAGCTTTAAGTCTACTGACAACAGCCTCAATGTCTAACTGAAGCTTCTGGACCGAAGCATTTGACACATCTAATTTATCAAGTGCACTCCTGATATCATGATCAAACTTTTTTTTCATCTGCACAATCTCCAACTCGGCTGCAGCACTGGAAATATCCCTTTCATGTTCCAGATTTTTCTTCTCTTCTACAAGCTGGAGAATCCTGTTACATGAATTATGCTGAAGCTCTTCCAATTGTAACAGAATACTCGCCAAGTCACTGGATGGAGCTTCCTGACTGCAAGATGCACTCAAGCAAGGCAGTTCATTGATAATTCTGTCATAAGCCGCCATTAGGGTCTGTAATTTATTTTGAAGAAAGTTGCAACAATTCTGCAGATTTTCTTTTGCAGAAGCTAGCTCATGTAAGTCACTTTTCACAGTTATCAACTCTTCCTTCAAAGCAATGTTTTCATTCTGAAGATTACCATGTTCTACAATCTTCTTTTCTAATAAATATGCCAATTCAGTTTTCTCCTCGGCACAAGTCTCATATTTCCTCTCATAACTTGAGTATTGCATTACCAGAGACTCCCAGTCAGCAACCTTCTGCATAAGAAGATGATTTTCATTGGTAATATGGTGTATATTTGATTCTAAGATCTGGTTCTGAAAAGCCACTTCATCACATTTCTTGATGCAAATATCCTTGAACTCATTTAGGGAATGAACTTCATCCATTGACTTCTTCAGTTTTTGCCTCAATAACTCGTTTGACTCAGTTGAAAGCTCCAGTTCCTGCATAAGCTGCATTGTTCTCTCTTTTGTGAGTCTAACATCATCACCGGCTTCAAGCAAAGTTTCCTGCAATACATTTGAAAACACATCCAGATACATATTCACTGAATGCATTTCACGAACTTCCTCTTCAAATTTTTGGTAAATCCCTTCCTGCAAATGGAGTGATCTCTTCAAGTCATCGAAAAAGATGTCTCCACCTAGCTGTGACTTCTTTATCCCAGCATAATGATTGGGAGTTGGTGATAATTTTACTGTATGTTCCCCAGAATTCGATACCTGGCTCTCAGAGATTTCTTGGTGCCCTTCGAAGCTTGGTTGTGAAGAATTTACAAAAGCTTTCCTGATGAGGTTTTCGTTGGTCTCAGACATAGACAAAACCTGAAACGAAAGTAGCTGAAGGTCCTTCTGTAGCTGGTCCACAGCAATAGAATAATTTAAGCGGGCTCTTTTAAGTGCTGATTCTGCAGTGCTAGCCCTCCTTTCAAGCTCCTGATTGAGAGAACCCAAGTCCAATTTCTCTTTTGACAATCTTAATATTTCAGCATTCAGGTTTTGGTGCATTGTTTCCATCTCAGCCTTGGTTGTTGAGATGGTATACAAGTAACTGGATTGCTCATTTCTTAGATTCTGCAACTCTGCCAACATCCGTCTTTGATTTTCCTCCAATTCCTGAACAAGGGCTTCATAGTAACACTCCATCTGGACCATTTTCTTTGCAAGGCTTTCCTGTTCAGTTTTTGACTCATCCAATTCCCTCATAAGTTCAAAAACTTTTCCTCTCAAAGCATCTGTAGAAGATACAGCATCAACTTCATGAGATACAAGGTCAGGCAAGCTAAGACAATGAAGCATGTCTACTTCTGGCTGAAGCAAGTCCCTGTTATGATCAGTTCCTCCAAGAAACTGTCCATTATTTTTTGAATCGACTTCTCTAATCTCCTTCATGCTTTCACCTTCAGAAAATACCAAGTTGAAATTGGAAATTTCCAGTCCAGACCTCTGCTTGAGATTCTGCATAGTGCTGAGCAACTCCTCCAAGCCCAGCTGGAGGGATCGGTAGTCACTTTCATGGTATCCAAAGCATGCCTTATTTTGAAGTTCTCTTATTTTACCTTCCATGATCAGAAGCCCCTTTAGCCATTCGAGCTGTACATCTTGAGGTTTTGACATTGCTTCTTCTCTGGTAGTAAAAGGTGGGTATGACTTGGCAACCTTGACTTGCTCGAGATCATCTTTCAACTTTAAACACTCTGATTTCAAAACAGTAACCTCTTTAGCTACATCTTGTCCAGAAGCAATCTCCTCAACAAGTCGCCTGGAAAGTCTTTGTGCTTCATAACCTATTTGATCAGCATGACTTTGTAAGGAGCTCACCTCCAGCTTCAGCTCTAGAATAGATGATTCAGCCCCTTCCAAGCTTCCTCTCAGATGATTGTTCTCTTCGAAAATAGTAGCCAGGTCGGCAGAACTGTCTGAATTCCAACCATGAATCAATGCACTGGTACCTTGAACAATATAGTTATGATCAGAAGGATTCCCTTTCTCCAGATGAGGAATTTGAGTCAGGCAAAGTCCTGATAAATCACCAGAAATGGTATTTTTAAGGCTTTCAAGTTCATGTGTGCTGGATGTATCGTTTTTCTCTGCATATAAACTTCCTGAAGTGTTAGAAGAGCCATCAAATCCAGCAGCTGAGTCGTAGTCTTCAATTGGCCCCACTTCCTCCTCAATTGAGATGAGATCTTTAGATTTCTCTTTGAACCTAACTCTGGCATTTACCTATAGTGTTAGGAAATGGGGAAAAGTTACAAACAATTGATTACAAAGATAATTTGGAGTACCATTCAATAACTAAAGCAACCTCAATGGAGAAAAATTTGAGAGTTAAGTGTAAATTTGCATGTCATATGTCAATAGTTTAAACAATTAACAAATTACCAGTAACAATTATCAGTTAGTAGGGCAAAGAAACGGAAAAGGGCCTTGACATCTTAAGATTTAAAGAAGATAAATGGTCAAAGTATTTGATACGCAAGATGAATTCTTAGGAAAGAACTATACAAGATCATCTTGATTATGAAGTAATTGCAGTATTATCTTATTTATGCAGTAACATTTCATTTAGAAAGCCTATTATTTTTTTAAGTCTTGTGTTAGTAAGAGAATACGTCAGCAGATCCCTAATCTGTTTTAATTCCTAAAATCTCTATGTACTGAGCCCATTTAAAGGGCATTACAATGAATAAGAAGGCAGTAAAAAAAATTTCGTAAAAATAATTGATAGAAAACTTGTCAAGGATGAGAGGAGGAGAACTCTAGCAAGGAAAAAAAAGGATTTCCTTGTGCCTATGACTACATCTTACACAAAAGCACATAGCAATTTGGTACCCAAACCTAAAGTGCCGCGGTAAGAACAATGAAGTGGGGAGCAATAGCCATACCTGTAGAGACCAAAGAGAGGAAAGAAGCATTGGGCAAGCCGGAGGGATTACTATTCCTAAATATTCTAAATTAGAATTTCTTTCATATGATGGTATTTATTGACAATCTGTTAATTTGGATCCATAAGTGTGAACAACTCTTTGAAAATCATCACATTTGAGGAGAGAGAAGGTCGGGTTGATATTATTCCATCTTAAATGGGAGACATAGTTGTGATGTTACAAGGTTAAGCAAGAGGAAGCGGGTATGGACTGGGAGACATTTATGAAGCAATGTCACTTAAGGTTCGGTCCTCCTATGAGCCTCAAACCCCAAGTGAATTAGCCAACGTAAGGTAGATAGGAACGGCGGAGGATTAATAGGAGTTCCAATCCTTGTTGGTGCAGATCATAGAGCTCACGACAAAGCAATAAATCAACCTGTTCATGCTGGTGCTATGGAACGACTGCAACAGAATTGCAACAACCAAACAATTTAGGAGTCGCCATTGGCCCACACTTATGATAAGAAATTGAGAAGCAACCACGTTGGTCTAGGGAGGAATCCTAAGGCAACAGTTGCTTAGAGCAGTTCAGAAACAATCTTGGAGGAAGAATTGTAGTGAAGTAAAATTCTAGGACAACATTCAGTATTGAGAGCATAAATACACCATTTTTTTAAGAAGTTAACCAAGACACTTGGAGGAACAAAGGGCAAAGGAGCTTTGCTTCATCGTGATAAAGCATTATATAGAGGACATAAATGTAAGAAGCTGCTCTAGGTGAAATTGGTAGAATCCCAAGAAGAGGATGAAGGACGACCAAGATATCCGAGGTTGCTTGTCTAAGGGGAGTAATGATATGCAATATGCATTCTTACGAAAGAAATACACAAAAAATAATAATGAATAGGAAGTAATTGCAGTAGTTATCTTATTTAGGCAGTAGTCATCTTATTTAGGAAATCTATTATTTTCATAAGTCTATTTTTTAGTAAGAGAATACGTTAGAAAATTCCTATTCTATTTTACTTCCTAAAAACTCCATGTACTAAGCCCATTTAAAAGGCATTACAATGAATAAGAAGGCGGTTAGAATTTTTCGTAAAAATAGTTGATAAAAGGCTTGTCAAAGACAAGCTTTCTGAACAACAACCATAGGATCTAGAAAGAGAAAAAGGACTTCTCTATGAGTCATCCCGTAACTAAATCCAACAAAAAACACATATCGGTATTTTATAAATATTTGTATCCTTTCAAGGAGTAAGTTGTCAGCCTAATTAATTCAGAAAGATAAAGAAAGTCAGCAAAGAGCAATAAGAAAGCAACTGATTGAGATAGCCTGCATGCTTATGGATTTGGAACACTAGTAGATGGCATAGGATGATTGAGTCACAATCCCAAGTTTTTAGCCTAATTAATCAAAAAGGAAAAAGAAAGCCAACAAAGAGAAAGAAGGAAACAACTGATTGAGATAGCTTGCATGCTTATGGATTTGGGACACCGCAAGAAGGAAACAACTGATTGAGATAGCTTGCATGCTTATGAATTTGGAAAACTAGTACATGGCATAGGATGACTGATTCATAATCCCAAAGAGCCACCAAGATATATTTGAAATCATGCAAATCTAATGTTACAAGTACAATTGATGCAAAAAAACTTGAAGTCTATAAAAGAAACAGAGAAGGAAAGATTAGTCAACCACAAACTTTAATTTGGTAGAAGGAAGATTGAGAATTGAGTTGATACTAAGTAGACTTAAATTTAGATTGTCTGAGAATTCCTTATTAGATACGAAATGGCAGTATATGTTATTCTATTTTAGATATATTATCCTAGTTGTGTATGACATAAAATTTCTATTATAATAGGATTTAAATTAGGAACTCTTTCTTACTAGAATAAGGGTTCTAAGAACTGTATATACATGTGTATTCAAATCTTCATCAATAATAAACAACCTAAATTTTTTCTACAAACTTGAGCTTTTAACTAAAAGATGTGATGCTTTCTTCTAAGAGTGATTCTTAAACTCTAGGAGTGATTCCTAATTTCCTACCTTTCATTCTTTGTGTTCAACACAAAATTCCAGCGACCAAAATCCAATCTTCCAACATACTAAACCCTGAAATCCTAAGCCTAAATTTCCAACAATCAAACCTTAAAATTCCAACTATACAAAATACAAAATTTCAACATACCTAGCCAAACTTCAAACCTGGAACTTTATAGTCCAATAGCCTAATATCAGCCATATTTCCTAATTTTGTGATTTTTAGCTACTAGTTAATAAGTCTTCTATTTATCCTACATCAATTTGCTATTAAAGCTTTGGTTTACAATGGCGACACAAAATGAAAGGGCATATAAAAGAATATTTAGCAACCTAGAACAAGATGAAGTACTTCTGAATATTGCAAAAAAATTGGGTATCTCCTCGTTTACAACTCCCATAAGAATACATGTTCAACAAATTATGGAGAGGATAGACACCCTTGACATGCATTCCCTAAAAGTCAAAACTCCCACAAGAAAAAACTATCCGAACCAACAACCTATACTTGATCTTGAATAAAAGAACGTGGTAATAAGCAAAAAGAAGGAACTGATATTGATAAACAGCACGCAATGTGTGGGAAAATATTTACTGAAAAATCATGTACTGATTTTGATTCCGTAAATTTAGTAGATCAATTCAAATCTTAGAGCCTACATGTAGAAGGTGCTCAAATACTTAATGATATGGAGAGACTGACAATGGAAGATGATCACGACATGGAGAGTTTGACAGTAGAGGAAATGAACAAAGCATTAAAGATGAAGAAAAACAAAACGTGGATTCTTTGGCAAACCCTAAAGTTGAAACAATTAAACAACAAGTTCAAACAAATAAACCAGAAGCTGAAACAACAGTGCGATAGGTTGAAAGAATAGGACAACAAGCTAAGATAACAGAACATGGAGCTGAAAAGATTAACCAACAACTACTAGGGATTTTGGAGCTTGTTGGTTCAAAACTTGATGATATCATCCATGTTGTTGATGAAGATTGTGTTGCAGTGGCTGATGAAAGAGAAGTAGACTTCAATGAAGATGAACAATTAGTACAACATAGGAATAAAAAAGATGCGAGTACATTTGCAAAGTCAAAATTCAGCAATGATGGCAAGTTAGTGCTTTTGACTACAAGAAGCAGCAATATGTATGTTCTTGATACCTATGTTGTAGTGAAGCCATGTGATTTCGTTATGAAACCATTTACAAATATATTGGTTATGACTTATGATGTCATCCACACTACTAAATTATTCTTCAAAGAGGTTGTACGTTTTCATGAATTAACTTTAACCATCGTATTTGATCATGACGTGAAGTTTATGAGTTATTTTTAGAAAACTCTATAAAAAATATTGAACACAGAGCTTCAATTTTCAAGTTTTTTTCCATCCCCAAACTAATGGACAAATGGAGATGGTGAATAGAAGCTTGGGGGACTTGATAAGATGTTTAATAGGAGACTATGCAAAAAATTGGGACCTAATTCTCCCTATAACAGAATTTGCATACAACAGTTCTGATGAAAAACCAAATCTGTCTAGAAGGTACGGACTAGTATCCAACATAAAAGGAAGAATAAAATTCCTAGGACCAGTGGACAGGTGGCTAAATAAGAGCCATTATGCTATTTGGGAATATTCCTAGTTTGTTACAATTTTAGTTATAAGTAGAGGGGGTGGGAAACGTAATGATTATCATCGTTTTCTATAGCTAATTGATTGTGGGTTTGTTTGGTTCTACTAAACCATTCTAGGTTGATCAAGGATATTCATAAGTGGTATCAGAGCGCGTAACGATTAGGTATGGCACTTACGAGAATGGAGAAGATAGATGGAATTGAGAAAGACCCAGAAGGATTAAAACAAGTTGTTCCCATTCTGGAGGAAAGGTTTACCTCTACTCAGAAGGATATCCGAGACATGTAAAGAATGATGTCAAGGATGGAACGTACCTTGTTAAAAACTGCAGAAGATGACCAATCATCTGCCATGACCAATTTGCAATGTGGTCAAAAGTCGGGGATGAAAACACCTTCAGAACCAGGGGGCAAGGTCAAGACCACCATGCGTAAGATACAAATGCCAGTCTTCGACGGCATCGATCCACAGGCGTGGATTTTCAAGGCAAAACAGTATTTCCAATTGTACTCCATTGCCGAAAGAACAAAGTAAAATCGGTCGAAGTTTGCATGGAAGGAAGGGCACTTCACTGGTATCGGTGGATTAAAAATCATATCAGGCTTCCCAACTGGAAGGAATTTCAGAATTCCTTGATTCTTCGTTTCCATACAACAAAAGTAGGTGACATGTTTGATTTGTTGTTGGAACTGAAGCAGGATGGCTCAGTGGAAGAATTTAGGGAGATGTTCGAGATGTACTCTGCCAATCTACAAGAGGTACCGGGGAAATACCTCCATAGTATTTTTAAGTGGGGTTGGACCCCTAAGATACGAGCGGAAGTCATGCTCTTCAAACCCAAAAATTTGTTAGAAGTGATGGAGGTGGCTCAAGAAGTGGAGGACAAAAATAAAGCCATGGAGAGAGTAGCAGCTTACCGAGTGACTCGACAAAAAATGTGGTCCAATACAAAGGCAATGACGGCAGTCGATAGTGTGCCACGACAATAGCCCAACACCAGGCAGGTGGCGACTCATGCACTAAACAATTACAGAGAACAAAGCTCTGGAAACTTCCATCATTAAACATTAGTGCATAACATGAGGGAGAACAAGGAGGTTAGGCAGTCTCCGACGCCGAAATTCAGCGACGTCGTAGCTTGGGGTTGTGTTTCAAATGCGAAGAAAGATGGCAGCAAGGGCATCGCTATAAGTTACCTAACCTTCAGTTGCTTATTACCGTCGATGAAGAGGAATATGAAAATGCAGGAGAACATTTCCCGCATGAAGAAACGAAAACAGTTGAAATAAGGGCTGAGCAAAACACGATTAAGCTGTCGCCACAATCGCTAGTTGGAGTGTCTTCATACCACACAATGAAGATGAAAGGGGAGTTACAGGGTCATGACTGACAAATTGAAGTTAGAGGTAGACAACTCCAAGTGTTTTGGGGTATTGATTGGAAATGGGGAGTATATACGCGGCCAAGGAATTTGCAAAAACTAGTCTTTTTTACTACAAGGTATTCCAATTACCCAAGACTTTCTACCCTTTCAACTAGGGAGCGTTGATGTCATTTTTGGGATGGCTTGGCTTAGCACCTTTGGGAACATGAAAGCAAATTAGGGAACGTTGACAATGAAGTTTCACCAGGATAGGAAGACTATCTGCCTTGTGGGGGGGCCTGCACTTGCTCAAACACAAGTGACCTTAAAGACAGTACTTAAAACCACAAGGGAGGAAGGCATTGCCTGGTGGGTGGAACTTAATTCAGTGGAGGAAACACAAGACCTATCTACACAAAAAGATGTCCAACTGGAGCAGCTTCTTGAAGAAGCCCAGAACGTATTTACAGTACCCCAAGGACTACCACCTTAAAGGTTCAACAATCATGCTATTTCCTTAAAATATGGAGCTCAACCACCCGATATCCGGCCTTATAGATATCCCCACTGCCAGATAACTGAAATTGAGAAGATAGTGAAGGAAATGATGGCTGCGGGAATCATAAGGCACAATAACAGCCCCTTCGCAAGCTCAGTTCTGCTTGTCAAGAAGAAGAATGTTGAATGGCGGTTTCGTATTGACTACAGGGCATTAAATGAACTAACCATTTTGGATAAGCATCCCATATCGGTGATTGATGAGTTGTTGGACGAACTTCATGGAGCCAACCTCTTCACCAAACTAGATCTCAAGTCTGGTTATCATCAAATACGAGTCAAAAATGAAGATTTTGTCAAGATGGCTTTCCGAACACACAAAAGACATTACAAGTTCTTGGTTATGCCATTCGGACTCAAGAATGCTCCTGCCACCTTTCAAGCAATCATGAATGAGGTATTCTGACCCTTCCTTAGAAAGTTTGTTCTAGTGTTTTTTTGACCATATCTTGGTGTATAGTTGCAATAGGGAAACACACTATGAACACTTGAGGGTAGTATTTAAGTTACTAGCAGAACATCATCTGGTAGTGAACTTGAAGAAGTGCAGTTTCATTCAGAAGCATATTGAGTACCTTGGACACATAATATCACACCGGGGAGTTGCTGCAAACCCTTCCAAAGTGCAGCACATGATATCTTGGCCTCGACATAAAACGGTGAAGAAATTGAGAGGATTCCTTAGGGTGTCAGGATATTATCGAAGATTTGTCCAAATTTATGAGAAGATAGCTGCTTCACTCATAGCACTGCTTAAAAAAGAATGTTTTTTTCCTGAAGCAATGAAGTTGAAGATGCCTTCAACACTCTGAAGCAGCAACTTAGCTTACTGTTGGTTCTTGCAATGCCTGATTTCAATCAGCAATTTATTGTGGAGACTGATGTGTCAGGGAGGGGATTAGGAGCTGTCCTAATGCAAGCCGAGAGACCCATAGCTTATTACAGTCAAGCATTAATTGAAATCTATTTATGAGAAAGAAATAATGGTTGTAGTTTTTGCAGTTAAGAAATGGAGACATTATCTGCTTGGAAGGAGATTTATTGTCTGGATAGACCAAAGGAGATTGAAGCATTTATGGGAGCAAAGGTTAGCCGCGGAGGACCAACATAAATGGGTCATGAAGCTTATGGGACTTGACTGCGAGATCCAATATCAATCAGGTAAAGAAAATAAGGCTGTCGATGCCTTGTCAAGGGTGGAAACATCAGAGCAGCAGTTGTTTCCTTTATCAACCTTGACATTTGGAGGATGGAAACAAATTGAAGATGAGCTGCAGCTACACCCTCGGATGAAGGCTATTACTCAGGATCTGCTACTTGACATTTTCAATCATCCAAACTTCAAGCTATTGCAAGGACACTTGCACTATAAGGACCGGGTGGTTCTATCCAAGAAATCTACATTAATTCCACAAATTCCACTAGTAAGTCATTCTTCTCCTATTGAGGGCCACTTGGGATTCTTTAGAACTTATAAAAGGATTGCTATGGTTTTCTACTAGGAGGGTATGAAAGCAACACTTAAAGAATTTGTTAGATCTTGTGAAATATGCCAAAGAGTGAAGTACGATTCATTAGCCCCTGCTGGACTGCTACAACTTCTTCCAATCCTAGAAAGAGTATGGGAAGATATCTCAATGGATTTTATCAATGGGCTTCCTAAAGTTATGGGCATGGACTCTATCCTAGTAATAGTTGATCAACTGACAAAATATGCTCATTTATATCACTCTGTAATCCTTACATAGCAACAGGTATGGCTACTATTTTTATCAAGGAGATTATTCGATTACATGGAATTCCCAAAACAATAGTGTCCGACGGGGATCCCATTTTTGTAAGTTACTTTTGAAAGGAACTCTTTAAATTTTGTGGCACCAAACTCTATCTCAGTTCTACATAACATCCTCAATCCGATGGTCAAACAAAAGTTGTTAATAGAAGCTTGGAGGATTATTTAAGATGCTTCTCATATTCCAAGCCAAAAACTTGGTCACAGTGGCTGCCATGGGCAAAATTCTAGTTTAATACCAGTTACAACAGGAGTATTGGAATGTCCCCTTTTAGGGCTTTGTATGGAAGGGATCCCCCTTCCCTATTACATTACACTCCTCTCAACTCTAAAGTACAGGAACTTGACAAAAGATTTGGTGAAAGGGATGCTATACTTGAGGAACTTCGCTCACATCTGGAGAAGGTCAAAAATAGGATGAAAAGCCACGCTGATCGTCACAGAAGGGATATAGTTTTTTCTGGGGGAATTTGTTTATATCAAGCTTCAACCTTATAGATTCAAATCACTAGCTACTAAGAGAAATGAAAAGCTTAGCCCTCATTTTTATGGGCCATTCAAAATCACAAAAAAAAAGTGGGAACCGTGGCCTACAAGCTAGAATTACCTCCAACTTCCCAGATCCACCACACGTTTCATATCTCCCGAGGAAAGCCGTGTCCAACAACCAATATATGCCTACTTTGCCCCTTGGCCTCAATGAAGAGTAAGAACTCCTTGTTCAGCCAGCAGAGGTTCTTGACGTTAGAACATGCTCAAATAAAGTAACTGAAGTATTGATTCGTTGGAAAGATCTTCCTGATTTTGAAGACTCTCAAGAGCAAGCCTCTGTTATAGAACAACAATTCCCAAATTTCCACCTTGAGGACAAGGTGGCTCTTTTAGTGGGGAGAAATGATGAAAAAACCAAATCCGTCTAGAAAGTACAGACTGGTATTCCAACATAAAAGGAAGAATAAACTTCCTGGGACCAGTGGACAGGTGGCTAAATAAGAGCCATTATGTTATTTGGGAATATTCCTAGTTTGTTACAATTTCTGTTATATGTAGAGGGGGTAGGAAATGTAATGATTATCATCATTTTCTATAGCTAATTGCTTGTGAGTTTGTTTGGTTCTCCTAAACCATTCTAGGTTGTTCAAGGACATTCATCAAGTTCTATAAATAGTTTTACCAGTAAGAGCTTTTGAGATAGTCTCGAGAATTCAACCAAGGAAGCCTACTGATCTGGTTCCTTTACCACAAACAACACAAGTTAGTATTGAAGCTAAAGGTTTTGCACAACACAAAAGGGACATCTTTGATGAGATAGGATGAAAGATAATGACCAACAATTTGTCGTATAAAGAACATGCTGATCAACATCATCAATTGAGGGAATTCAATAAAGGGGATATGGTGACAATTGGAATTCATCCAGAGTGTTTTCAAAAAGGGAAATATAAGAAACTTCATTCATGGAATGTTGGACCTTATAAGATCATTAAGAAGATAAGAGCTAATGTTAATGTTTTGGAATTACCAAGTGACGTGGAAATAAGTCTTTATCTTTAATGTTGCAAACTTAACTATTTATCATAGTCAAGATGAGCATGCCGCTACTGCAGTTGTAAGAATTCCAGTCACTCCTCATCTTAAAGAGGAAATAGAGGATGTTCTTGGTGAACAAATTGTGGTCACAAGCGATGGAGGGTATCAAAGACTGATAACATTACTTGGATTTTAGAATCTGAATTTCAGAACTTGAACTAAGACTTATATGATCAGTATTTATCACATTCTATGTTGAGGACGACTTCAGACAAGCCAGGGAGAATTAACGCAAAAAAAACTTAAAAGTTTATAAAAGAAATAAAAGAGGCAAGATTAGTCAACCATAAACTTTAATTTGGTGGAATGAGGATTGGGAATTGAGTTGACATCAAAGTAGGATGAAATTTAGATTATGTTAGGATTCCTTATTAGATATGAAATAATAGTATATGTTATTCTATTTTAGATAAAGTATCCTAGTTGTATAAGACTTATAGAATTTCTATCATAATAGGATTTAAATTAGGAACTCTTTCTTACTATAATAAGGGTTCTAAGAACTGTATATATATCTTTATTCAAATCTTCATCAATAATAAACAACCTAACATTTTTATACAAACTTGAGCTTTCAACTAGAAGGTGTGATGCTTTCTTCTAAGAGTGATAGACTAGAAGTTATTCCTAATTTCCTACCTTCCATTCTTTGTGTTCACCACAAAATTCCAGCAACCAAAATCCTAACTTTTAGCATTTTAAACTTTGAAATCTTAAACTTAAATTTTCAGCAGTCAAACCTTAAAATTTCAGCTATTTTAGCATTCCTAGCCAACATGCAAACCTGAAACTTGATATGCCAACAGTCTAATATCAGCCATATTTCCTAATTTTATGATTTTTAGCTACTAGTTAATAGGTCTTCTACTTGTCCTACATCAACAATATATCAAATTTTCATTGCTAGGAAGTTAAAACCATAATTCACAAGACTGCAAGCCAAAATATCCTTTGTCTTATGTAATTAATAGCACCAAATCATTGTTGAGCTTGTTATCCAACATGGAAAGAATTGTGAGTTCATGCTAATAGATATAGATCCTCATTTTTTAATGAACTAAGCTTATTTCAGCAAACACAGTCTAAACTTCCATACAGACAATCAAACAAAAAAAAAAAGAGTAATTCACATGCAACTAGATTACTTAAGTAAAAAATTACCGAACCTTATCCATTTGATCAATTATATCTTCTGAGGATAATTCTTTTCCACCAGAAGATTCATCAGGACTATTCTCGTCAGTAAGGAATCCCCTCTCTCTATGTTCTCTCTGTTGCTCAAACTCCCTGAACATCATTAAAGTAACAAATAGGTATGCAGAAAGAGGTGAAACATGAAGCATAAATATTACAAAGTACCTGAAGCCCGTCTTAGAAGTGAGAAGTTGTACCGTAACCTGAGGGTAAACAACACATTATGTTTCGGCATAAATAATGAGAATCTGAATTTTAAAACTTGAGATAATTCAGTAAAACAATAATGATTAGGAGATATAGCTCCTAGAAGCCACAAGTTCGCATCCTATTCTATTAAAGTATGACACACCAACAAGGAACAATTCACAATTTTTTTAAAAGAAATGCAATGTATGAGATTCAAAAATACTCACATGTAAAATAGCTCCTGAATCACATCCATGGAGAGGCACAGCAGCAATAAGGGGTTTTAGAGCGTCAACATAATCAGAAAGATTGATGGTAGCCTCACCAAGGACACTAGATCGAGAAGACCCCTAGTGTTAAACAGATTGAGATCATAGACAATACATCTCTATGAGAAACACACAATGTAGCAAATAGTATGTAGCATAAATAAAAAGAATCCAGGGAAGAATAGTTCAAAGAGAATCTACCATTGCCACAACAAGTTTATAAAGCTTTTCATCGAATTTCTTAGTTCTAATGTCTTGGAGAAGTCTTGTAGTCTCATAGATAGGATCAGCCCATTTGCAAGTCCCATTTCTGACATTGGCTTTGGTTGTCTTTGCAGTTGCTTTTCCAGAATCCACAGGAATGAAAGATATAAAAAGTTTGTCCCATCCTGATTGTGGAATCTACATTGAACAGGAATAATTATGTAATTAAATAGACACATAAGATCCCATAAACTAGATCAAGAAAAGGTAGAATATCTCCAAATTCCAACAAGACGCATAGGTAATTAAGCCACCAATCTAGAAAAAGTTCAGATCTACTGCTGTTTCCGAACATGTTATGCACAGATTCCAACTCAGAATGAGGATATTCTGAACGATTTTTGCTTTATTTATTTCTCTGAAGATTAAATTGCCATGTGAAAATACCAAAGTATCCATTATATACTATGATTATAGTAATGTTCCAGGTTGTTCTATAGAAGATTTACTACAGAAAGTCCGATACATATACAAGTTACATAATGACAAACTCATATCTTTGATCTGGAAAATTATTTCCATGTCTAATTTGTAAGAAACTTGTTAACATACCTAATAAAAAAAACAATTCCTTAAGGAACAAAGATTCATAATGGTTTATTGTACTGTCAGAATGTAATTCCTGCCTCAGTATAACAGTTTATTTCCTTGCAACATGTTTATCATACTGTTGGCATATTCAAAGTTGAGTACATTAAAGTTAAAAGGATTTATACAATAAAACTTATCTCCTACATCAATGGTTTTAAGGGTTATGGCTTTTCTTTATGGGTGAGCTGCTGAATACATTCTTTGAATCTGACATAGTAGATACGTAGATACCTACATAATTTATGAAAGTGACAACCCCAAGCAGGTAAAACACAAACTTACATGTGTAGCATGAAATTGCAACCTGAAGACCACCTTCACTTTTGTTTTCTCAAGCTTCCACTTGGTGATCCTTGACATTGCTGCATAATCAATCTATGATTGGCTGCAAAGCATTTTAGGTATAATAAATACACAAGGAGTACAGAGCAGGCAATAAGTCTAAGAATAGTGAACATTTCCTAAGATTGGACATGAAAAATGGCCCTTGAGAGTTCAATTAGAAATGAACAAACAGAAGAAAAAGCAAGCTCATCAATATGGCCCCAGAAGGCATCTAAAATTTTCAGTGAGCTATATGCAACAAACGACCATTAAAACAAAACGTGCATATGTGTGCGTGAACCAAATTTTACTCTATAAACTGATTCTTATGAAAAGGGAAATCGAATAAGATCTTTCTAGGCAATAGCACCGAGATCCTGCAGTTGCAAAAGACTTAAATAAGATGTTGCAAACGCATTTAAATAAGCTCCTTGACCAAGTTAACATGAATCACTCTCAAGTCAAGCTGTTGAGTCCGGTTTGACTAGTAGCATAAATAGCGGATAAATAGCACAAGATCTAACAACTCTAAAACAAAAATAAGAGAAATGCAGTAACGAGCTCAAAATCTATAGAGGAAATTGAAGCTCGTAACGGCTAGTTGGGCATTTCCAAAAGCACCAAACTAAAGAAAAGATTTTCAAATTCCGGATAAAAAGTAATACCAAGAACGATCTACGAGAAGCAGAAAGCTTTGGAACTGGACAAGGTTAAAAGACAAGGAAAAACTAAAGCAAATGCATCCACTTGAGAGTAAAGCCTTGAGGTGTTCAGTGAGACTGACACCAAAGGAGCAGAGAGCAAAGGATCCAAAACGAACATAATGCCCAACTGATGTGGCAAGAAAAATGCACCCTTTTAAAAAAAGTGAAATAACACGGAAGTTCAAACAAGAAAAGTAATAAGAACCCAGTTGTTTCGCGTATAAGAAAATGCCAAACAACTTACAGAGAAAAGCAGAAGAAGAGTCCAAATACCCCCGATAGGAAAACTTTAGAAAAATAGAGAAAAACGCCAACAGAAACGCACAGAACAGAAAATGCAACTCGGTGAGCTGCGATATCTAACTGTATAAGCCAAAAGCTATAAACTTAGATCGTGGACTTAAAAGCGCAAATCAAAATCACAGAATATTTTAGCAGAAAAAAGAATAATGGCGGAGTCAAGTTAAAGACGAAGTACCCAACAGGGCGGGATCTACAGGTGCTTAAAGCGGAAGCGAGAGCAGGGAATCTTGAAAACGAAGTTTTTGCGGTCCCTGTTTTGGGTTTTGGACAAGGTGTGTGAATCTGGGAAGGAGATGTGTTTGGTCGTGTGTTATGAAATTAGCTTAGCTGGGTTTGATTAGTAATTAGCTTGTAAGGTGCAACGATGGCGTTGATTTGGATTGAAGTTGAAATATGAGCTTACAGCCTACGGATTTGTAATTAATAATAGAGACATCCCGCCAAAGCCTAAAGCCTGGAAAAACCTGCTCTTGTCAGCTTGTGATTGTTTATTAATGAACTTGTCAAATTACTCAAATGCCCCCATACCCGACTGACTAATAAATAATATGAGAATTGATTTGACAAGCTATGGTGTGTTTCGGTCATGATGAGTTCGAGTTAAAAAATTCCGGAAACCAGGGGTTGTAAAATGTAAATGGTCACAGACTGTTGACGGAGCTTACATGGAACGTGTCCTTTTTAAGAAAACTCGAATATCTGAAAACAAACTGAACATGATGCAAATCCTATCTTAATCTTAGCTTCATTAGAAGGCTAAATGGTAATATTAATTTGTTGGTGAAGTCGGTGAGAAAAATGTGAGCTTATCATTTTTTGGACTTTGTAGATCGGTAGATGCAAAAGCAGCGAGGTTGAATTAGACTAAAGTGGGTTCGTAACATAAGAAAGCATGTAGAAAGACAAGCTCGCTTTATCAAGTATTTGCTGGTAATTTTGGAACGTGGGTAGGAAAACTACACGTGTAAGGTAGGTTAGTGGTGTGTGTTATTGAGTGATGAATGGTTAAAAATGGTGGAGCAACTACACCAAACCAACCCGTGATCATTAGGATGGCAAATTATAGTCGCTGTTAGTCCAATTTTACAATTTTAACTGACCAAAAGTCCAAAACAACACTGAAGATCCAATTAATGTCTTCATTAGAACAGACTATACCTTCCAGTCATCTCCAATTGACATGACTTAGAGAAGGAGCATACTGGAGAAATGTTGGGTGGGGCCGGAATGAGTATAGGGTACGTGGACGCCCCTGCACATGGGGTTTGGTCCTGATATTCAAAGTTTTGGTGATTAAAGTCGGCGAAAACATGATAATTGTCACATATTCACTCACTCACCGCCACCAGCTCTGCCCTGTTTCTGTAGCCCTTTATCACGCGACAGAGTCATTTTCATATCTCGTGTATCACGCACGTGACAGCATTCAGTAGCTTTCTTGTAGAGCGTGGTCAGTATTCAATACTTCATACAAATTGATGTCTTTTACATCAAGAAAGATTTTTGACGTTTCCTATTAATGGGATAAATCAATCAAAATTAAGTGACAGTCCAAAAAAAAAGAATGGAAAGGAAGAATATGATCGAGATGATCCAATTTAGCCTAGACAACGCCCATCATAGTACATGAAGATTCTCGCACAATCCTAATTGCATTTTCTTATGATATATTTTGCGAGTATCAACTTATTAGATATTATTCCTATCTATTATATATTGCAAAATAAACGTTTATGCATTCTAATTCTGTAATAACACTATTTATAAAGAGATCATATTTTTGAATCAATAATTACAGCACTTTTATTCTTCTGCATGGTAACCAAGTTTACACTCCAATTATTCTACTCTAATTAGCTATAAACAATTAGCAAAAAATTTCTTTTTAGCCTGCCCTGTCAAAATATCACAAAACATTACAAGCTTTTCAGCAAATAATACAGGAAACTCCAAGGCTAGAATCATTGTTAAATCAACATTATAACTAAGGTCATTCCTAAAGTTTTATAAGCCATAGGCGAAATCACAAAAGGATGCAATAAATCAGCAATATACAAATATATAAACTTTAAAAGCATATTTTATTATTAAAATTTAATATCCATACATAAGTTACTCAATTTATAAATTCGCATACTCAACAAAATATTAAATGATCATAACAGCTAACAATATCTTGCAAATATCAAGAATAATAAAATTACTAAAAGTAGTAATAATAACTATTGGTTTATGCCCTTATAGCCAATTTTTAGTTGTATATTTATTTGTATAAAAAAATTATTCAATAAAAGGCATTCTTTATCTTTGTGTATTTGTTAATTTTTAATTATTAATCATAAATGTAAAAATCTCTAGAATAATTATTATGCAATCAGAAATTATAATGTGATTATAATTATAAGATTCAAATTTCATTTTGTATTATTCTCAGAATGTTCCTAGTCATAGTTTCATCAATATGGGATATTGATGAAATAGTTAGACTAGCGCATATTTGTTTCTTTCTTAGGAAGAAAGTAATCAATCTCATAGATTAAAGTGTGGAGATACTTAAACAAATATGTGGGTATTTATTAGATAATAAGTTCACTGAACTGATCCAATTATGAGATTCCCGAATGGAACATTACTTGTGTGTCTATGGATTATCTCATTATGATAATTGTATAATTGATCCTTAAACTTGAGATTACCAAAGTTATCTCATGTAGAAATTACTATGATTTGATGCTACTTATGTTCTATGCTTGGAGTAGTTCAATTTTATAGTTATTAGATATAGTATGAACTATGTGCAGATAGTTGAGTAAATCAATAAAGAATTCGTTGTCCTAAAGTAATTAGAGAGAATGTTCTGTTGTTCTTGATCAGTAATAATTTTGGGAATCTCTGGCTAGAATAAATTCAAATTTGAAAAAGTTATTTCAAATATCAATTATAAATTATTTACTAATTAGCAAAAATGAACATGATTGGAATATTTAGAGTAGACACGAATTCTATACTCTAATTCTAATTGGAACATTAGATGATGAAATGATTAATTTATATATTATAGTCATGCATAGACAGGTTAAGCCAAGTCACTTTGACATTCCTAATATTTAGGTGGTCATGACATATGTTGCTAAACGTCAATCATGATTTATGATTATAAATTGTTTAATTAGGGAATTAATGATAAATTAAAAGGAGTTTCAATTTGTCTTATTCTAATTATGAAATATAATTATAAATTCTAATCATGATCAACATATTAGGAACCTAATGGGTCACATATAAAAGGTCTATAAAGGAGAAAGTGAAATTTGAATTAAGTTGGACTTAATTGAGAAGTTTTAAAAACTTTAAGGATCAATGTGTGATATTTGATCTTATAAGGATTAATTTGTAATTATTACTAAAGTTTGACTTTAGCTGTAATTTTAATAAAATCCAAAAACATGAAAAATAAGAATTTTCATATAAAAGGAAAATTTAGAAAATTTGGAGCTAACACTTCTTACATTTTTCCTCTCAAATTAGATTTGAGTTTTCTCTTAATAGATCTCTGGATACCATTAGAGGTCGGACGATTAAACAGCTCACAGATTGACGGATTCAAGGAGACAGAAAATTATAACAGGAAATCGAAACAGGTTAGTATAGCTTTGTCAATTTCTTGTTTTATGTTTCTGATTAAAATTTGTTAAAGTTAATTATATGAAAATTTTAAATTTATTCCGCTGTGTTTCAATTCGATCTTGCATTTTTTACTAATAGTGGTATCAGAGCCTACTTTAACAGATATATTTATGATTCATAAGATTGATTAAATTTTTGACTTGATCTTAATATGCATAAGTTGAATATTTATACGGCGAAACAGTTTTGACATTTTGGATTGGTGATCTAAAAATGTAATTTTTGGAAAGCTTTTATGGTGTGTTATGAAATTGTTCTGCACAATTACTGCATCAATAAGTGTTGCTGATACTTGCAATTTGTTGTACTAATTTTGGCATTGTTCTAAAAATATCGTTCATGCTCTGTGTGTTTAAATATTTTCTACATGTTATGGAAATGTTCCATAAATTGGTCTTTAGTCTGCTGCCTTGAAATGTTCTGGAATGCCTTCGTTTACCCTTTATAAACGAAATTGGAATGTTTTATTTTTCTGACAAATATTTTATTCTTGTTCTTGTTCATCCAAAAATTGTTTCTGGATATGAAAGGACATAGTGTATAACTTAGTTAACTACTGCTTTTGCTTGCATTAGCTTTTTCTGAACAAGGTGTAAAATAGTTACATCATTATCTGGAAATGTGGAATATGATCCAAGTATTTTTGGAAATTTTTTATTTTTGATGTTTGTTGCGTTCCTTTTTCACTTATTCAATGTTCTTAAAAAACTGAAGAGATTCATTTGCATTTCTGTAATAACGTTTCAGATGACCATCATAAAGTCTAGTATTTGTTATTTTTCTTACTTTTCAATGCATAACGTATGCATAACTGAAAAAACAAAAAACGTTTCAGGTGGCCATTAAATTCAAGTTTTAAATGGGTTACGTTTGTGTTTGATTTTTTTTATTTTTGTTGTTACTGTTCACCCAATGCTTTTTATTCACCTTTAGTTGATTCAATGGTTGTTGATGGATGTTTGGTTAATGAGATTAATTGGGCTTAAGAATTGTCGAAATAGAGACCACCGATGGCAGTTGTAGCCACTGGCAGTTGGAGAACCACAGCTTATGGCGGTGGTGTTTTCTCTCTCTACAAAGAGTTCTCTCTTTATAGATTTTTGTGTATAAATCTTATGTTATTCACACCTCTGGATATAGTAGACTAGAGAGTAGACCAGAAAACAAAAAAAAAGTGAAGGTTTCTGGAGCTGCGTGTACCTTACATGCCAGGAGACAGCATCTCTTGGCCTGTGTAGCGCTAGCTGCTTCTTCATTTGTTTATTTATTTTTGTTTTGTTTTAATTTAATTTAATTTTTCAAGAGTTGATTAATTAAATTAATTAAATTATCAAAAAAAAATTTGGAATCAAGCTAAGGGCTCAAATTATTTTTCATAATTAGATTTTGTCAAATAAATTAATATAATGAGATTATATTATTTAGAATGAGACCTTATTTTAAATCACTCATTAAAATATTAAGTACATGTTTAGAACATGAATAATGCCTTCCATTATTATAGGATTAAATTAGAGCTTTGTTTATTGTAAGGTTTGTTGAGTAAACTTAAGGCTGCTTTAACTCGAACATGTTTAGTCTTATAACGATAGGTTTTACGTAACTAAATTTATATAATTTGGATAAGTAAAATCATGATCATATTAATTTAGCGACAAGGTTAGGAATCGATTATTGGATATATTTTTGGCAAAGAGTTGTCTCCTAACAGATTTAGGAATCACATAGGATGTGATTGATAAAATATTATCTACCTAATTTTAATTTAGTTGGTTTGTTGAGCAAACTCAAGATTAATTAAATTAAAATGGGATCTTAGCCCACTAGAAAATTATGTGATAATTTCTCAAATTAATAGTGAGGGCTATTAATTTGTATAAAATAGCAGGAGTAACCAATTTTTTTTAAAAAAATAAAAAGGTCTTTATTTATTTGGTTTTACGACAGAAACTAAATTTTCACTCTTTGATGTTTTAGTTTTTGAAAATGAGTATGAACTTGTCCTTGAGAAGCATCATGGATGTAAACAAATTGACTGGACCAAACTTTCCAGACTAGTTATGTAACCTTAAAATTGTTCTAAGGCAAAAAAAATATACGTTCTTGACATTGAACTTCCACCTGAACCTGCGCAAGATGTTGCCAATGAGGATTGGGAATATTATCAAAATCATATTGATGACAATGAGCAAGTGGCATGTGTGATGTTAGCCAGTATGTCTCTCGAGCTTTAGAGGCAACATGAAAATATGAACGCAAGGGAAATGTTCCTGTACCTTCAAGAGTTGTTTGGTGTACAGAGTGAGGTAGAGAGGTTTAAGACTGCAAGAGCTTTGTTTCAATATCGGATGGCTCCTGGATCATCAATGGAACTTCATGTTCTACAAATGATTGGATGTATTAAAAAATTAGGCCAATTGGGGTATGACCTGAACCTTGAGTTGAGCATTGATTTAGTGCTCCAGTCTCTTACCCTGAGCTTTTCACAGTTTATTATGAACTTCCACATGAACAAAAAGGAAATGTCATTAGCTGAATTACTCAACATGCTCAAGACGACTGAGGGATGACTTAAGAAGGAATTATGTTCTGTTTTTGTTAATGGCTCTTCTTCTTCCAAGAATAAGGGTAAAACCCTTAAGAAGAAGAACAAGAACAAGAACCAGAAGACTTTTGCTAAAGTAGCAAAGCCAACAAGCGATGTCAAAAAGAAGAATGACAAGGACATCTATTTCCATTATGGCATAGCTGGACATTGGAAGATAAACTGCAAAGCTTATCTTGCTAGCTTAAAGGAAAAGAAGTTAAGTGTAGCTTCAACTTCAAGTTTGTTTATGATTGAAATCAATATTTCTACTTCTGTTTCACAATCTTAGGTATTAGATACCGGATGTGGTTCTCACATTTGTAACAATGTGCAGGTACTGACAAATAGTAGAGCGTTGAGAAAAGGTGAAGTGGACTTACGAGTTGGTAATGAAGCACGAGTTGCTGCATTAGCTATTGGAACTTGTAGTTTAGCTTTGCTTTTTGGTCTTGCACTTGAACTAAATAATTGTTATTATGTTCCTGTCATCACAAGAAACATTATCTCTATTCCAATGTTTGGACATGAATGTATTTGTCTTCAATATTAAGAATAACAGTTGTTCTTTTTATAAAGATGATGTTTATTATGAATCTGGTATGCTTACAAATGGTTTGTATGAATTAGATCTTGAAAGATCAATTCTACAAATAAATAGCAAGAAAAGGAGATTAAGCGACCAAAATCCTTCTTATTTATGGCATTGTAGGTTAGGTTATGTTAATGAAACAAGAATCACTAAGTTACATAAAGAAGGATATTTAAATTCTTTCGATTATGAATCATATGAAAATTGTGAATCTTGTTTAATGGGTAAAATGACTAAACTTCCCTTTAGTGGAAAGGGATAACATACTAGTGAGTTGTTAGAGCTTATACATTCAGATATATGTGGTCCTATGTCTACTCTGGATAGAGGTGAATTTTTATATTTCATAACACTCATAGATGACCATTCAAAATATGGTTATGTGTATTTAATGAAATACAAGTCTAAAGTATTTGAAAAGTTTAAAGAATTTAGACTTGAAGTAGAGAAACAAACTAATAAGAGTATTAAGACACTTAGATTTGATCGAGCTGGCGAGTACTTGGACCATAAGTTTCTTAGTTGCTTAAAAGAGAATGAAATTCTCTCACAATGGACTCTGCCTGGAACTCCACAACATAATGGAATTTTTGAAAGGAGAAATCGTACTTTATTAGATATGGTATATTCCATGATGAATTATGCAGTTCTTCCAGTTTCATGTTAGGGATATACTCTTAAAACTACTACTTACCTACTAAACAGAGTTCCTTCCAAATCAGTTGACAAGACTTCATATGAGATATGGACTGGTAAAAGACTAAGGTTGACATACTTAAAGATTTGGGGATGTGATGCTTATGTGAAGCATGCAATGTCTAATAAGCTTGAAGCTAAATCATATAAATACTTGTTAGTAGGGTATTTAAAAGAAAGTTTTGGATATCAATTTTATCATCCTCTTGAGCAAATGTGGTTTGTCTTAAGCCATGCTATATACTTAGAAAGAGAATTTATTCTTTGTGAGGCCAGTTTCAGTAAGGTGACGAATTTTATGTTCGGCGATCCCATTTTGTTGTGGGGTATGAGGACAAGAAATACGATAAGCAATGCCATGGGTAATAAGAAAGTTAGCGAACAGACCTTTGATAAGTTTAGAAGCTCCATCGCATTGAAAAGTTTTTATAGACGTTGAAAAAAGGTTTTCAGAGTGAGCTTTGAATGTCTGAAAGCAAGAAAGGGCTTGAGATTTGTGGGTTAAAGGATAAATCCATGTATATCGACTAAAATCATCAACAAAAAGAATAAAATAACGAAAACCAAAGAAGGAAAGGGAGGGAGATGACCCCTAAATATCGCAATGGATAAGTTGTAATGGCTTATTTGAAACACGAGAAGATAAGGGAAATGAAAGACAAGTACTTTTTTCTTGAAGACATTGATGCCATAATTGAAGTGAGGTGGAGACCAATCGGATTTGTGAAATGGACTGGCATCTTCAACGGGTAAAGATTATTATGGATGGTACCTGTGAGAAGTTGTATCCTGGGGTGGAGATCCTTCACAATATAACTAGATGGATTAAATTCAATGATGTAGGAATTATCCTTAATAAATTTAGATACAGAAAGTAAATTGGCAGTAAGATTAGGAACAACTAAAATGTCATTGAGACGAAGGAATCTAATAGGAGTAGAGAATGTGAGGTTACCAGTAGAGGAAATAGAAAGAGTTCGTCCAGTATCGACAATGACTATATTTGGACCATTGTAACGTGTTGAGGGTTTGACAAGTTGACGGTCAGGAGTCATGTAGGTTGTAGCACCAGTGTCAGGTAGCCATTCTGCAAGAGTGTTAGAAGTGATAGTTGAAGGATATGAAGATTTGATGATGTCGAGGGCAGTAAAAGCAGTGGATAAATTATTAGGATATATGGGGGTCAGAAGTGGGCAATTTCAAGATTCAGAATATCGGAAACGACAATGTGCAGCAATATGGTCCTATTTCAACAAATTTGGCATTTAGGCGAAGGTTTATTGGGCCTAAAATAGGTATGAGATTGGTTTTGGTTATAAGAAAGAGCTTGGTTGTGATGTTGGTGGGTTTAAGTGGGTTTGGGCTTAGAGGAATAGTGATTAAAAGAGGCTGGCCCAGTAGAACTAGACCAGTGCAGCCTAAGAGAGTTATACCCAAAGGATGAGGGCCCAATCGACCTAGGTCCATGACCCTGACCATTAGGGTTAAAATGTTGATGCCCGCATCCTTTCCTGTTTCTGGAATCGCAGAGTCTAAAGGGAGGTGGAGAGGATGAATGGCTAGACAACGAAGTGGTGAGAGTAGTGTCCGACGATGGAGAAGAGTGAAACGAGATAAGTTGTTGCTCGTGGATGAGGAGCTTTGCTCGAAGTTCGTCAAAGAAGATGCTGGATTCACGATGCTCCACTATCGTGATGAATGATTCAAGATCTGCAGGTAGACCATTCAAAGTAAAAAGTATAAGATCAGAATATGAGATTTTATCACCTATAGCTGCTAGCTCATCTGCCGTAGTTGAGATAGTTGCAAGGTATTCGTTAATCGACTGTTGTCCTTTTTGCAGGATATGTAGTTTTCGTCGGAGTAGAGAACGTTAGGGGCTGAATTGTTACAAGAAGTGTTGCTTTAGAATAAGCCAAAGGTCACGGGCTATGGTACATCCAATGGCAAGGCGGGCAGTGGAGATGGACAAAGAGGTGGTGAGAAAACAGTAGATAAGACGATCAAAATTTTGCCACTTGAGGTATTATGAAGATTCGGTATTTGGAGTGACAGGAGGTGGTAGAACAGATCCATCAACGTAGTCAATGAGATCAGAGGTGAGAAGAATGTCATGTATTTGGTTGCGCCAAATGAGGTAATTTCAAGAATCTAATTTTGTAGTTAGGAAGTTTGTAATCTGATTGAATGGTAATGTAGGGGAAGTAAGATCGACCATTGATGAATTTGGTTGTGATGTAATTGTTAGAAGACCCAAGTAAAGAAATGGGCTTTACTTAATACGCAGCAGGCCTCCTTTTTATTTCTTTTGTTGTCCTGGTCCCCCTTTTATTTTGTCCTTTCCTATGTTTGTCTTTCCTTCCTGTACATATGCTTTTCTGTCTTTGTACATTGTGTGCTCCCAGTACCATAGCATAGCCAACATTTTCGTTATTCTGTCTGCTAGTTTCTGCCAGCCAATAGCATTAGGAGGACAATTGTATATAAACCATTCGAAAGCTCATTACATGATATGAAAAGAAATCTCTTTCATCACCTCTACCAAGTTTTCTTGCATGGTATCAGAGCCAGCCCTTTCTCTACCCCTAACCTAATACATGCCAAATACAGCAGATATCAGTGGCTCCAGTGCCACACACATACCAGCACACCAAGAGCATGAACCCTACTTTGCTACAAATACAGAAAACCCAGGTGCTGTGCTAGTCACAACATCTTTCAATGGCAACAACTTTCTCACCTGGAGTAAATCCATGACCATAGCTTTATGCGCCAAGGATAAGCTTTCCTTCATTGATGGAACCTGCATCATGCCTACAGAAGATGTGATTTTAACACCAAAATGGAGAAGAGCAGATAGCATGGTGAAGTCATGGATTCTCAATGCCATGATCAAGGAGTTCAGTGATGCATTTTTATCATTTCATACAGCTAGAGAGCTTTGGGTGGAATTACAGGAAAGATTTGGATAAGCTAATGGGCCACTATTATACCAAATAGAAAGGGAAATAAGTTCTTTAAAGCAAGGTACACTCACTGTTTCTGCTTATTATACTAAACTGAAAAAGTTATGGGATGATTTGTTTAGTTTAGACCCTACTCCTATATGCACATGTGATGTATCCAAACTCATCACTGCCAAGGAAAATACTCACCGACTTGTGCAATTTTTAATGGGACTCAATGATGAGTTCGAGCATGTAGTGAACCAAATCATGTTAATGGAGCCACTGCCCACTGCAAACAAAGCTTTCTCTATGCTACAGACTGTTGAAAGACAGAAAATGGTCAATGCCACTACGGACAGTACCCCTAACATTGCAATGCTAGCCAAGCAATCCAATAACTGGAAGAGAGGAGGGAAAACTAACACTACCAATGCAAGCAAAGGACAGTATCTTAAGAAAGAGGACAAATATTGTGAAAAATGTAAGAAGAATGGGCATACCTTGGAGACATGTTTCAAAATCCATGGAGTTCCTGACTGGTATAAGGAGCTCAATGCGCAAAAGGAAAGAGGACGGGCGAACTTGGCACAGATGGTGGACACTCCTGCAGAAAACACACAAGAGCAGAATGAGGATAAGCCATGGAATGGAGGGATAACTTCAGATTTAGCAAGCTTCATTCAACAGGAAATAAGCAAGGCAATTAAAGGCAAGGCTGCAGGGGAGGTAAAATATTCAGGCTTTCAAAATTATGCAGGTAATCCTACTCACTCTGTGAACATGGCTTCTAACTATCCTAATTCCTGGCTTATTGATTCGGGTGCCTCTACACACATGATAAATGAGCTGAAGCTTTGCACTGGGTATGAAACTAACACAAATGCTTATGATCATGTGATTCTTCCAGATGGGAACACAAAACCTAGGAATTTTCTTCGCGGCGGAGGAAAGCCCTAACCTTGTCGTCTTCTCCGACTCGGACTGGGAGAGCTGTGTCTTCTCCCACCGTTCTCTAACAGGGTTCTACCTCTTCCTCAGGAAATCGCCGATCTCCTGGAAAACAAAAAAACAATCCACCGTGAGTCACTCCTCAGCCGAATCAGAATATCGAAGCCTTGCCTCGACTACCTGCCAATTAAAGTGGATCACCCAGATCTTAGACACCTTCTAGCTTAAAATTAAGAGACCCATACCTTTGTTTTGCGATAACCAGGCTGCGATCTACATCTCCAGAAATCCGGTCTTCCACGAGAGGACGAAACACCTTGAGATCGATCTTGATCTAGTGCGTGACTGCGTCAATCTAGGGTTCTTGGAGCTGAAACACGTGCACACATCCCGACAACTCGCAAACGTCTTCACAAAAGCTCTGACCGCACGAACGTTCTCGAATCTTATTTGCAAGCTCGGAGTTGTTGGCTTTCACCCACAACTTCGGCTTGGGCGGGGTGTGTTAGAAGACCCAAGTAAAGAAATGGGCTTTACTTAATACGCATCAGGCCTCCTTTTAATTTCTTTTGTTGTCCTGGTCCCCTTTTTATTTTGTCCTTTCCTATGTTTGTCTTTTCCTTCCTGTACATATGCTTTTCTGTCTCTGTACATTGTGTGCTCCCAGTACTATAGCATAGCCAACATTTTCGTTATTCACTGTCTGCTGGTTTCTGCCAGCCAATAACATTAGGAGGACAATTGTATATGAACCATTCGAAAGCTCATTACATGATATGAAAAGAAATCTCTTTCATCACCTCTACCAAGTTTTCTTGCAGTAATCATCATCATCATCATCATCACCCAGTCTGAAATCCTGCAATGAAGCAGGGTCTGGGGAGGTCCGATAGTACGCAGCCTTACCCCTACATAGTAGAGAGGCTGTTTCCGGTGGA
>JANIPM010000006.1:20710303-20727013 GCA_027478405.1 Erythroxylum cassinoides
CAATCACTAAAATTGGTTCTAGAATACTTAAACCCAAGCATTTTCTAAACTCCATGAACTAAAATCCTTCCAAAAATATAAAAGATTTAAAATGATCTTACTTTCATTCTTCACCAAATGAAGGAATCTTTAGCTCAAAGAGAAGCTCTTCTCTTCCTCTTCCTTTTCCCTTTCTTGAACAACTCTAAAATCTCTTTTGAAGACCAAGAAAAGTTAAACCCTAGCTTGTTTTCTCTTTTTTCTCTCATTCTCTTTGATTTTTTATTTCATTTCCTCCTTTCCCATTTTCGTTTTCCCCCTCTTAAGGAAGGAAACAACACTTCTTTCTTCTCATTTTACCCTTAATGGATGATAAAAGTCCACCTTGCCCTTCCTTTAATGCCTTATGTCTTTTATATTTAAGTATCTTGCCAAAAGCACCCTTGAATATTCTGACGTAACCCTTTCTTCTAGAAAAGTTTTCTCGCTTGTCTTAAGTTTCTAATGACACCAAAATCAATCCATTTGGTTCAGAAATCTGAAAGTTAGGGCTCAAATATTTCAGACTGTTGTTAGACTGAAATAGTACACTATACTCAATTTCCATCCAGAAATTGAAAGTCCTAGAGACTGAATTACATTTCAACTTCTTATGCCATTTGTAGCTACATGTCTCTAGTTTATCTTGAAACAAGAACCATCTCATTTGGAATCCTATAGATCCAGATATATTTAAAATACTGAAGCATGTTTAGTAAAATATCCAATTCCCACTCTTCCTATCGATACCCCTACTTTGATTCAATCTATCTTTTTCAAATCAACACCAAAAGCTATAATGTTTTATGAAGACGTAAAAATAAAAGTGTTAGGAATCTAAGGGTTCAAGAATCACTTCATTTAGGAGTCGGATAACAAAATTATGGCCGAAAGAATCAAACAAGGTTTGGTCCTCAATCATATTGAACTTGTCTTGGGACAAATGGAATAACGTTCATTAGAGATGTTGGATTAAGATCATATTAGAATGATTTCAAAGAGGGCTTTGAGATCTACAACTTTGAAGAAGACTTTGAGGTCAGATTATATCTTATGAAGGGCCAAAAATGGAGCAGATGATAGGTACAGATAAAGCCAAATGAAAAAACAGACGAATAGAAAAAGACAGGAGAAGTGGGAAAATTGCTATAACTTTCCCTAAAGATATTAGATTAAGGTGTTCTTTACATGGTTAAAAAGAGGACTTCAATATCTACAACTTTAATGAAGACCTAAAAGATAGATTCTATATTCTGAAGGGTTAAAAATGGAATAGAAGATAGGTACAGATGAAGCCGAATGAAAAAGCAGACAAGTGGAAAAAAACAGAAGAAGTGGGAAAATTGCTATAACTTTCCTTAAAGATATTGGATTAAGGTGTTATTTATATGGTTAGAAAGAGGAATTCAATATATACAACTTTCATGAAGAACTAAAAGATAGATTCTATCTTCTGAAGGCAAAAATGGAATAGAAGATAGGTACAAACAAAGCCAAATGAAAAAGCAGACGAATGGAAAAAGATAGAATAAGTGGGAAAATTGATATACCTTTTCCTAAAGATATCTGATTAAGGTTTTCTTTATATTGTTAGAAATATGACTTCAATATCTAGAACTTTCATAAAGAACTCAAAGACAGATTCTATCTTTTAAAGGGTAAAAAATGGAACAGAAGATAGGTACAGACAAAGTCAAATGAAAAAGTAGACGAGTGGAAAAAGACAGAAGAAGTGGAAAAATTACTATAACTTTTCCTATAGATATCAATTAAGGTAATTTTTTATTTGGTTAGAAAGAAGACTTTAATATCTACAATTTTCATGAAGATCTCAAAGATATATTCTATCTTCTGAATGGTTAAAAATGAAATAGAAGATAGGTACAGACGAAGCCAAATGAAAAAGCAGACGAGTGGAAAAAGATAGAAGAAGTGGGAAAATTGCTATAACTTTCCCTAAAATTATTGGATTATGGTGTTCTTTATATTTTTCGAAAGAGGAATTCAAGATCTACAACTTTTGTGAAGACTTCAAGGATAGATTATATCTTTTGGAGGGTCAAAAATGTAGCAGAAGATAGATATATATGAAAAAAACAGAAGAAGCAAAACATAGAAGAAGATGACGTCAGCACAGAAGAAGCAAAAAAATAGAAGAAACAAAACATAGAAGAAGATGACATCAGCACAGAAGAAGTAACAAGGCAGAAGAAGCAAAATATAGAAGAAGATGACGTCAATACAGAAAAAGCAAAAAAGCAGAAGAATCAAAACATAAAAGAAGATGACGTCAGCATAAAAGAAGTAAAAACACAGCAGAAGCAAAAAATACAAGAAGCAAAATACAAAAGAAGCGAAAAGCAGAAGAAGCAAAGCACAGAAGAAGCAAAAAATAGAAGAAACAAAACACAGAAGAAGCAAAAAGCAGAAGAAGCAAAATACAGAAGAAGCAAAACATAGAAGAAGCGAAGAGACAAAAGATACATCTTCCCTTGTAAGGACCATAACTTTCAACCTATACGTCCAAAAATTCCAAGATATATACCTTTGGAAAGATAAAAGAAATATATACAACTTTTAAGAAGACACATTTGCCTAAATCAGCCTCAATTAATCCAGATTTTTCTTCGAAGTCAGAATATGAATTTTTACATTCATCCAATGTACTACACCCAATTCTCAATTTTATGACAAATTTTGAGATTCTTAAAGATAGAATTTAAATTTGATGTCTTCATAAGAAATGTAGCCCTATGTTTCTATTTTAATCCAAACTAAGAATCATCTTTTTTGGATAACTATAGAAAAATTTGTGATTAAAATACTGAATCATACTCCTTAACATTTCTCAAATCAATCATCCATATTGTTTCACAATCTTTCCTTAACACAAATCATATTAAGATCATCTTTTCTACTTCATTTACTCCTCATTCTCAACTTCATTTCAAATCAATATCATCTATAAAGAAATTTTGTAATCCATGATTAATTATGAATACCAATAACAAAACATACACATATATACATATTCTTTATCAACTTACTACATAAATTTAACTTCATTTTTGTTTTCATTCCACTTCTAACTTTCTCCTTAATTCTTCCCATTTCGAAATCTCTTATCTACTAAAAGTACCAAGGCAAAATATGAATCTATCCACATTTCACCTTCGCCACTTTACTCTTGTCTATCATTTCCTGGTTCAAGAATTTTCATTCATTTATTCTTTACTCATGACTAATCACCAAAATTTCTTATTTCCAGTTCTAACTTCTAAGAAATGTTCGGGGTCCAACACTTTGCATGATCATGTATGGAGCCACGATCGTAACAAAGGCTTTATACACTTTAACCATCTTCGCTTGCTGCGATCATGGCCAGCCTCCATGCATAAATATCTTCTCTTTACTTTACATTCTTATTTTCATATAGTCACAAACACTTCAAACACCTCTTGATATATAAAATTAAGATCAAATTCTTGGTCGAAACTAATCAAATAGTTAGAACATATAAAAACATTAATAAGAACGCAATTATAAGACTATACTCATGATAATCATCAAATAAAACAATTAAAAACACTCTTAAACACTTAGAAAAACATACTATAATCTATACTTATCAACATCTCCATACTTAAACCTTTTCTTGTCCTCGAGAAAAAAAAACACATCCAAACAAAAACACATAAACACATAATCATGCAACATGGAATAATGGTACAATGGAACTAAATTTTATGGAATTAACTTAACCTTAAACATCAATCACTCAAAAAGTGACAACATACTAACTTATTCCTCTCATGTTTAGGCGTTTTTATTTGAATATACATATCAATCAAAATATTATCACCTTATTCATTCACCTGTGACACTTGTAAGCATGCAGTTATTATTATGGATCAATTACAAAGGCAAACTATCACTAAGTAACCTTTCATAAAAATTCTTGCTATTTTTAAAAGATTGATAGGTTTTATTTATTATAACTCTATTTTTCAAATTTTCTTTAAATATAACCTGTAATTTTGACTTGAAGGCAAACACCTTGTCATGAATGCCTCTTAATTATTCAACTAGGTCACATTTTTAATTTAGCTTAATTGGAGGTCAGTCTAGCCTTTTGAAACGAAGACAAATATTTTGTTGTGAATGACCTTATTTACTCAAGTATATTATAACTCTCAACTAGCTACCAACTCTCTTCTTAATCTAATTTTATTATAAAGGGCCAACGAAATAGGGATTTAACACTTTTCTTCATTTAATTTCTTAATCTTCCTCATTTTTTAGTCAATCATTCTTATGAAAGGCTACTAATAATGCTAACTAATTCAATTGAATGTAATTATAAATATATATGAACAAGTGTCATAAATTGAAAGAATAAGTGCCATATCCTAATTAACATGCATATTAATCCCAATGATACTTAAAACACAAAATTTTCAAGTTACTATGCCTTTATAATTTAAATGATCATTTTTAAAAGTAAACTAATTTTGTTCAATTCATATCATTGAACAATTCACACGTCATGTAACAAAATGTTCACATAATGCCAACCTAATAAAAAACTAGCACAAAGCAAATGCCAATTTCACACATCAATGACATGTCAATGAGTAAACATCCCCACAATTGAACAATATATTGTCCTCAATATGAGAAACAAAACAATACAAATAAAGATAAATAACAATAAATAAAAGATTAGAGCAAGAAGACTATGGAGATTAAGGCAGTGATGGTATGGACGATGGAATCTGAACACTTTGAGTAACAAAATAGTTAAGTATTTATTTTCATGTTATGTCACTGTTGATGTTGATGGTGCATAAGCTCCTTCATTTGTGCCTCCATAGTGTCTAAGTGACCCTCCATACACTTGTTATTTTCTATCATTAGGTCTATCACTTTCTCCATCCTTCCTCTTCGGCCTCCCCTTTACTGTTTGAGACTTCTTATTGGTGTTATGGCGGAGCAGAACTAGAGCTCGCCTGTCCAGTCCTATATTTCACTTGTGATTTTGAGATAATATTTCGGAGTTATATACCATGAACCTCCAAGATCTCAACTCGCCTCAAATGTGTATTATTTAGAAACTTAGGAAAGACAATGGTTAGTCCATCAACAAAAACACCATGAAATTAAGCAAGTGCAGTAACAAGAAATCTCATGCCAAGATAGCTACTTTTCTCATTAACAGAAGTAGCTATCATTTGAAAAATGTTGGTTGATGTACAAAATTGGATCTTATGATCCATACACCAATGTATAAATAAATCTTTACAAAAACATTTGTTACTTTAAGTTTTGACAAAAATTGTGTGACATATAAATTTATGCAATAAAAAATGATCAGGATAAAAAATAACATTATTAGGTGTATTTTTCAAAGTAAATCCATCCAATCTTGTTAATTTCTTCCAATATTTTTCCATGTTTCTCAATAATTTTTGATTTTAAAAAACTAAAAATTTCTTCTATAATATCATGGTCCATTATAAGGGTTTTCACGTAATCTAAACCAAAAATATCTAATTTACATAGCTTAAAATATAAAGACGTGTAAAATTCAAGGGTTAAATCCTTCTACAAAAGAAATCAAAATGAATAAATTTTTTCCTAATGAATTTTTGTACTCAAAGTCTCAATCTTTTCTTTCAAATCTAGATTTTGTAGGATTTTAAATTCAAAATAATGTGGTAAAGTAACAATTCTTCAACAAAGGGTTTGGAATCTTACACCTTCTTCTTTCAAGAAGATCGAAAAAAACACTTCAAAATTCTTAGCCCTGTCACATGCACCATCCCCTAATACTTTTGTTTTCCCTTTCAGTGATGAGTGTTTTGTGACTTGCTTGATTCTTGGAGCCATTATTGAGTATATAACCTGAAAAATCAACTAAGGAACATAACAAACACAAAATAACACCCAAAAATGTGATAGAGAAAAGTGTGGAGAAATCTTGTAACACCCACTCAAAAGATGTGATTTTATGTGGAAATCACTATATTTACAATAAATCTTTCAAAGCTTTTCGTAGAAGATGTAGAGTCTACCATCATGTTGCCACTTCATATCATCCATAAACAAGTGGATAAGTAAAGGTCATTAATCATGAGCTAAAAAGAATATTGAAGAAGACGATAAGCAATCCAAGGAAAGATTGAGCATTAAAGTTGGATGATGCTTTATGGGCCTATCAAGCTACCTTCAAAACCAATTGGTATGAACCCATTTTGGCTTATTTATGGTAAGGCTTGTCACCTACTTGTGGAGTTAGAGTATAAAGCATATTGGGCGATAAAAGCCTTAAATTTTGCTTGGAAGCAAGCAGGTGAGAAAATACTTTATAGTTGAACAAGCTCGACGAACTTAGACTCGTATGAGAATGTAAAGTTGTATAAGTAAAAGGTTATGAAATGATATGATTCTCATATAAAGGAAAAGGAGTTCAAGGTAGGAGATGTGGTTTACTATTTAATTTTAGATGGAGGTTGTTCCCTGAAAGCTTAAGTTATGATGGAGTGGATCTTTCAAAGTAACCTATGTATTTATGCATGGAGACTTAGAATTGGAGAACCATAATAAGAAAATCCTCAAGGTTGATGGAAAACTATATAAGTCGTATCTAGGAGGAGTCTTTTCACAATAAAGGGAAGTAATTTCTTTCCTTTCACTTCATTAAATAAGTTTTAAATGATGAATGGTCAAGCTAATGACCATAATTTAGCGTGTTATATAGTTACATTTTTCTTGAATTATAGTATGTAAGTTATTATTTTAATGTGTTTAGCATGATTTGGATTGTTACATATCATATTTTTGAAGTTGTTACAGGTTAGGGAATAAGTTTTGGGGTATATAAGATGTAAATCAAGTGAAACAGGGTAAAGGTGGCAATTTCCTACCATGACACAATCGTGTAGGAAGTGCCATGATCGTGCATGACAAGTTTATGTTCATTTTGTCACAATCATGGTGGTAGGCATGAAGAATGCCAATCATGACTCACATGTCAAACAACCATAATTTCCCTTGTTTTTCAAACCCTACACCTTTAACTACTTCTTTTCTCTTCTTCTACATCTCACATTCTCTCTCTAAACTTGCAGCCACCTCCAAAGCTATCTACTTCTCTCAAATCTCTCTTCACTTTCACTTGGTTTCTCACTATTTTCTTTCATCTTTCGAGTAGGTGTTATAAAATTTTTCTACACTTTTCTTCTCAAGTTTTTGGATGTTATTTTGTGTTTTGTTGTGTTTCTTGGTTGATTTTGCTAGTTACTCATTCATGGCTCTAAGAATCAAGTAAGTCATAAAACACTCAACACCAAAAGGGAAAACAAAAGTATCGAGGGATGGTGCATATAACAGGGCTAAGGATTTTGGAGTGCCTTTTTCGATCTTCTCGGAAGAAGAAGGTATAAGATTCCAAACCCTTCAATCAAGAATTGTTACTGCACCATGTTACTTTGATTTTACAATCTTAGAAAATCTAGGTTTGAAAGAAAAGCTTGAGACTTTGAATGCAAAAATTCATCGGAAAAAATTTAATCATTTTGATTTTCTTGTGTATGAGGATTTAATCCTTGAATTTTACACGACTTTACTTTTTTAGGCCCAAAAGTTAGGTAATTTTTAGTTTAGATTGCGTGGAAACCCTTATAATTTGGACTATGATATTTTGGAAGAAATTTGTGGTTTCTTGAAATTGAAAATTATTGAGAAACATACAAACTTTTGTGCTCATCAATATTGGAAGAAATTAACAGGTTGGATTGATTTACTTAAAAAATGCACCTAATAATGTTATTCTTAATCTTGAACATTTGTTACTGCATAAGTTTATTTGTCATATGGTTTCTACCAAAATTCAAAGTAACAAGTGTTTTCATAAATATTTATTTATACTTTGGTGTGTGAATCATAATATCCAAGTTTGTACATCAACCCATATTTTCAAACTATAGCTACTTCTCTTAATAAGAAAAGTAGCTATCTTGACATGAGTTTTCTTGTTACTACACCTGCTCAATTTTATGATGTTTCTTTTGATGGACTAACTGCTGTCATTTTAAGTTCCTAAATAATACACATTTGAGGCGAGCTAAGATTTTAGAGGTCTATGGTACGGAATTATGAGATATTAGCTCAAAATCACAAGTGAAATACATGAATAGATAGATGAGCTCTAGTTCTACTCCACCACAATACCTACAAGAAGTCTTAACTAGTGAAGAATTCGAGGAGGGTGAAGAGAAAGATGGATGGGAGAAAGTGATAAACCTAATGACATAAATTAACAAGCACATGGAGGGTTGCTTAGACACTATGGAGGTGCAAATGAAGGAGCTTGTGCGCCATCATCTTCAAAAACGACATGTGATAGTTGTAAGTTGCATGATGTTTTAATAGGCATTTTAGTATGTTTTTAGTTTCTAATTAATTGATTCATGCATGTTTATGTTTAAAATTGTGTTAGTTGGTTAGATATTTGTGTTTTGAGTGTTATGTAGGTTAGAGCTTGCTATCGAGCTTTAATTTTGTATATTTGAGGTGTTTTGATGTATTCATTAATGTTTGAGATCATATATAGAAGAATGAAGAAGAATTGGAGGAAGCTCGGCAGAGAACCCAAGGCCGCAATCATGGACAAAGACCCTTTCAGTTGGCCACGATCATGGCCTGAGGGGTCACGGTCCATGATCGTGGCCTGGGTGAGAATAGATAAGACCAGCCTCCTGAATTTTATTTTTTGAGGGTTATTTCGATGTTTGGGCCTAAAACCTAGTTTTTATGCTAATTAGAAATGACTATAGAAGATAAGAGAAATGATTTAGAAAGGGAGCCTCCATTTTCCCATTTAGGGGGAAAAGCTAAGGAAGAGGAAGAAGGAAGAGAGAGAAGAAGAGAAAGAAGAAGGTGGAGCTTTAACCTCCAATCCTCCAAGTTATCTTTTCTTATTTTCATCTTTTATTTCATTCATTTGATGTATGAGATGGAATTGATGATGATGAATCTTGGGTTAAGGATGTTATAACTTCTTTTAGGTATTTATATTTGATTTAATGTTAATCTAGTTGCTTTTGTTATTAATGATGTTGGATGTTATGATTATTTGTTGTAATTGCATGCTTCAGTATTAAATCGAGAGAGTGAATTGAATGCAACATGATTAGGTTGGTTAATAAGAGTTAAACAATCTAATAGACCACGTAAATAATCAAATCGGTAATTATATGGAGAGATATCTCGTGTAAAGATCCAGTTGTTTTTTAGAATCCTTAAGAACTAATTAGTTGTGGGTTGTTTTGTTAATTGAGAGATTAAATATTCGGTAACTCAATTTAAATAAGGTTATGATTTAGGTCTTAGTGATTACAACTCGAGAGAGACTAATCCACACTTCAAAAGTCTAGAATCGACACCACATTAACAAAAAAGTGACTAAGTTAGCATTAATGATATGATAAATTCCCTTTCTCATATCTTGTTAATCAAATTCAATCTAAAATAGATATTGCCGTTCTCATTTATCATTGATGATTGCAAAATATGGTGTGTACAAAAAAGGCCTATGTTTTAGATAGGCCTTGATTACTTCCTTCGCCCTCTCTATGACAAAAAAAACCCTTGTTGCCTTTTCTTGAATATCAGCTAAGTAAAGTACCCCCACCAAAGGCTCACAAACTTATATAACAAATTGACATTGAGACCAAAATTCACTAACTTCCGATATAAATCTCTAATCCAGCATTAGATTTAGAATGCTGAGATGTAACTCATTTATCACTTGTAAACATTTGTCTGAATTCTTTTTTCATCGTAACAAAACACTAAAGTGATAAGAAATTTATTACAAATCTTATCACAGCAGGACGACACAAATTCTTACCATTGGCAAATTCCTTTCTTATTAAATTCAACACCCATGCACAATTATAGATGAACTTGGTTACCTTTTTAGCTTTTTGCATAATCTCATCAATAAAAGGAAAATACCTAAAATCCCTATATTTTCCAACATTAAATCATTGCAATGTGCAAAAGAGTCTAAAAAAAGAATTATACTTATTTTGTAACCTTCTTCCTACCACTTTATAAGTGGAATCATTGTTAGTAACGAATTGAATAATATTTTATGGCCCTACTTCATTCACAACTTCATCGAATATCTTAAATAAAATATCAGTATTCCTAATAAGGCCAAATGCATTAATAAACTTCAAAAATATTGAGCCATTTGAAGAATAAACTAAAAAATGTATAAAGGCTCATGTCTCTTACTTGTCCAACCATAACACATAATTGAAACTTATAAGTAGCCCAATCCACTCTTCTTTCTTCCAAATAACTTTTAATTTAAGAAACTAAGCAACTCATAAGCTTACCTTTGTAGTCATCAATTGAATGAGCTTCGTATCCTGGACAGTAAGAGGCTATATCATCTACCATAGGCTAATAATAGTATGAATGGGAAGCATTGAATGTTTTATCTATATCATACCATCATTTGGCTATTGCCATATCAACATTGTGGGCCACATCTCTTGATTACATGGCACTACGAATTGAAGACTAGTTCTAGGAGTTATTCATGGTGCAAAAAAATTCGCTGTCTGCCTTTTTTTTCTTCCTAACATCAGGTTTAGGTGTAACAATCACTTCTTATTGGGCTTAGGATAGAACGCTACTACTACCACTATCACCTTCAACATTTTTACAATCATCACAAAAACCAGCAAACAAACTTCCACTACTAATTCGATAATTCAATCTCTCCCTTCTATCTTTCTCGTGTTGATATTCTTTAAGCAAAGTTTTCATTTTTCACTGCACATCATGACTTACATTTTTTTGGGGTTCCACATCTCTTTTAACCCCAGCTAAATGATTCTTTAATCAAACGATTTCTCTAACTTTCAAATGATTGTTACAAAACAAGCAAATAGTATGGTTTTTTTATACCTGAGACTAATGTAATATGAGCCTAAGTTGGATTGTTATATCTTCCCGAAGTGGTTTGTTCATGAGTACTTGAACTTTCTTCCTTTTATCTATAACAATAAATGAAAATGTATATCAAAATAAAGAGCACGTAATTTCATTACACAATACTCATGTCTATCTTATATAATATAACTCTTTTAATACATAATTCAATTTCATTAATCACATTTCAATTTTATCCAACACAATTTATAAATAAGTCAAAAACTAACAATTTAAGTATTCAATATACACAATTACGCAATAAGCATGTCCATCATATGTAATAAAACTCATTTTTATATGATTACATCAAACACAATTCAATTTCATCCAATATAATTCAATTTTATCCAATACAATTAATCAAGTCAAAAACCAAAAATTTAGCTATTTTGTATTTATTCGTCAAAATTTTAGTTAATACAAAATAAATTAAGCTAAACCTAAGAAAGCATTGCATAAAGCATTTAAAAAAAAAAACTTGAATTATAATTTATAGTGTACTTGCTACAAATTGTTCTAATTAATATTTCTTTAATAAGAATTTTAATGTATGTAATTCCTATTAAACTTATAGTTATATTATTCTTTTTTTATACTCAGGTCTTTTTTAGTTAATCAAAGGTACTTTAAGTAAGGATTCAAATTTAAGTCAAAGACTCAAAATAATTTCAAATTTTATGCTATTGAATCATTGCTGTATATAATATTTTCATATGTGTTTTAAAGATATTATAAATGTTGCATTCAATCTTCGATTAGGTTGAATATTGTTAAATAGTTTTTATTTTTAAACATTTAAACCAACCTAAATAATTCAAAACAAATTAAAATTATATAGATAAGCTTTGTTTGATTTAATTTGTTATCTAATTTATTTATAATGTAGTTTGTAATTGTAAATCATTAAATCCAAACACCCCACGGCCTTAGTGACATATGAACTTCCAAACCAAATAGATAAACAACACACTTTGTCCGTTTCATTCAATTCTAAATCCAATCATTTACAACAATTCAATTTCAAGTTCCTCCAACCATTCACAAAATCCACCAAATTCCTACTATTCATAACCTCACAATCACTATTCACAAATGCAATTCAATTGCAGGGAATCTAAAACACACCCAAAAAATCACAAACTGAGTGAGTCAGGTTAAGTTTTTGGTGAGTCTGACTCGGGTTGGGTGAAAACCAGAACTGGTTTCTGTAGAAAACGAGCAGGAGCAATTAGTGATGGTGGAGGTGGATAGAGTTGGATACAGACAGCAGTAGGTGGAAGAGAGGTAGAGCGAGGCAGTAGCAAGCGGAGCCGAAGATGAGAAGGAGGAGAGGCGTGGTGGAGATTGGAGTGGAGGAGAGTCACAGTGGAGAGGGAGACAAACAGAACAACAACCAAGGAGGGGGGCAAGTTGCGGTGGTGTCGTTGTGGAGGATGGCGGTGATGAGCCGCGGTGAGACAGAGAGAGATGAGAGAGAGAGAGTGGTGAAAGATAGAGAGAGCTCAGAGGTGAGTCTTGGGTGACAGAATCAGGGGGTTGATTTTATTAATTTTTTTTTGCTATTTAGTCTCTACACTTTTCAAAATTAACGATACTACTTGGTATATATTTTACCAGTATTTTAAATGCCGACCGATACATGACGAAATTTTTGGTATCGACGATACCCAATGCTGATAATAAAAGGGGCGGTGCCGTTCTATTTTTCAGCCAGTATAGTACCTTTCGACTAGTATGGAACGCTATTCGTATCATTAGATGAAAATGCTTTCTGAAGTAGATCCAGGGAACTAAATAGGAAAGAGAAAAAAGGAGTCAGCCGGAAAGCAAATGAAGAGAAGTATTAGACGACGCCGGGGAAGGACCATCATTTTTCTATTTTACAGGTGTGATTGCTTGAGACTAATTACTTAGGCCTTCTCATTCGTATTAGAGCTTCTTTGACTTTCAGCTTTGTATTTCTTTGAGTTAATATTTACGAAATTTATTATTAATTTTTCAAAGAATTTCATATTGAACTTGCAGGAGTTATCAACTTGTGTGACAGGGATCAGGTCCAAGGCCACTGGTCGGATCTTCACACCCTGAAAGGTTGAGCTGAAACCTAACAGGTGACACCATATAAATCTGCACTAGTTAGCCAACCCGAAAGCATGCTCGCCTGCCAATAGCGCCAAAGCCAGAGCCTTTAGGCTTCAGCCCATTGCTGATCCGTCGTATAGTCGGAGAGCAGCCGTTGCATCAAGTTATGCAACGACATGTAGCATATTCTACATAGCAGACAATTTTTTGCTTAAGTGATTTTTAGGCTGTGAGAGCGAGACACAATTTTGAAAAAGGAAAAAGAACTTGTAAGTTCCAACAAAACCATTCCTTTCTTTATTAGAATGGAAGACATTCATTCATCATTCGTATTTTATTTTCTCCAATAATGGACTCAACTCAACCACGTAAAGTTCATGTTTGTTGGGGAAGCGCATTGATTGCTTTAGCAATGTGCTACTTACTTTCTGACTTAAAGGTTGGTCTTCCTATGCCATATAATTATGGTATTTTGTTTTACAAGGGAGGTCTTAAAGACTTCCAACAACCAAGAATCATGAAATGCTGTGATCGATTATCTTTAAACCATATCGTAGTTGCGGAATTCAATTCTGTTGTTAGAACATTTGTTTCTAAGATTCAGTACCGGTTATGCATGTACATCTTCGCAAATAAAATTGTTGGGCTATCCTATGGGAAGCAGTCTTACTGGCCATTAATATTGTGAAGGATGCTAATTGAATAGCTGACAGACACATAACGTGAGTTCTACTCCATTTTATTGTAGCTCCTAAAAAGTGTCCCCTGGAAGTATTGATCAACTCTACCTGGAAGCTTAAGTCAATGTCTTTAACAAGTAGAATATTATACTAAAATCTGGTTGTGTATGGTGCCGTCATTATTGTGGGCTATGTTCAAATAGGTGTATTCCTTGTCACTCTTATCGTTTCCATCAAGTTATGTTCACGTAATGTAGCAGCTCAAATTAAGCATCTACTCACTAATTTTGTTCTTACTTGACCTATTGTAATCGGAGACCTATTGTAATCAGAGACGGAGCCACTTGGGATCCAGTAGTGCACTTGACTTCTCAAAATCTTAAAAAATTATATATATATATATATATATTGATCAACTCTACCTGGAAGCTTAAGTCAATGTCTTTAAAAAGTAGAATATTATACTAAAATCTGGTTGTGTATGGTCCCATCATTATTAGGGGCTATGTTCAAATAAGTGTGTTCTTTGTCACTCTGATCGTTTCCATCAAGTTATGTTCACGTAATGTAGCAGCTCAAATTAAGCAACTACTCACTAATTTTGTTCTTACTTGACCTATTGTAATCAGAGATGGAGCCACTTGAGATCCAGTAGTACACTTGACTTCTCAAAATCTTAAAAAATTATATATATTTATATATATAAGGATAGAGTTATTTAATGATACACTGGACTCCTCAAAATTTAAAAAAATTACATATTTGAGCTCACCTATTTTAAATTCTTAGCTCTGTCACTGATTATAACCTACAGTTATTTGTTGGTGACCTAGCAGGTTGAGTTCTGATAATGTAAAGACTAAGTACAAAATATTGTTTTCGCTTATAAATATATCCTCTCTAATATAGGCCAAATTTTACTGAATTGGACCATCAATGTGTCATAAATAATACTATGTCGAAGCTGTCCCATAAAACAAGTAAAAGGGAAAACTTAATTCTTCCTAAAGGACATAAACGCAACCCATCCTCCAACTGCTAACGAACATACATGACTCAGAAAGTTTCAAAATTGATAGCCACATCTTCAAAAGTTCCCCGTCTCAACCATTCATTACTAAACTATGCATATGGTTTGACCGTAACTGCAATGAGATATTGGACTATTATTTATTAATCATTATAAATATTAATTATCATGAAAATGGGATGTTAAATTCATTTGAAAAAATGAAAGATTTTGCCAAAGATTGAGAGTGTCATTTCCTACTTCCAAAACACAAGAGATCATATGGTTTGGGTTATGTAACCGTGCTCTCTTGTTTTCGGGCGTCATTCCTTCATGTCTCTTTTTTCGAAGATTACCATTTCTGAGTTAAATCTAGGTCTTTAGGAAACGAAGATAAAAGAGGAGAACTGCTGGAAATTACCATTTGTGAAACAAATTGGACTTTATTTCTAATTACCAAGCTCACCATAGTGGTAGAATCATAGTTGCTTATGATCATGACAAAGTAAAAGTTCTTATATATATATATATATTTTTCCAATCAGATAATACACTTCTCTCTTAAAATCGTGTATGAGGGCATCTTATAACATGTTAATTTTGTGTATGTTTTCAATTTTGCTTTTTAAAGAAGCTCATTTTGAACTAATCTCAAGAAGATCCATGGCATCATGAACATACCTTTGATGATCATTGGAAAATTCAATAGCAATATTTACCATTCTAAAGCTGAATAGAGCATAAGTTTGAGGAACTATAATGTAGAATTGAAGGATTGTGAAATTAAATTAAGGTTATTGACTTGAAACTAGAAAGGCAGTTCATTTTTGGAATAAAAAACAATATGACAACTAGTTTATTATAAAGAGAATGGACATATCTTATGAATAATCATTGAATGATCACATCTTCCCTTTTCAGACCTTAATTGAAATCTATACTATGGTCTTGGATTGCAAAAGGAAAAGTGCATTACTATTCAATAACATTTCAATCAAGGAAAAACTAAAGAAATTGAATCATAAAAGCTACAACTACATTTACTCATTATTTCTTGAAACAAAGAACAACTTGACGCAGGCTCAAAAGTCTCTCTACCAAGATAATGTTAATATCTTCAAGTAACTTCGAGGGAAAAAATGCCTTTGAATAACTATTCTAATGCTTTAAAAGTAACACCTCAATCTTAAAGTAGAGATCTAGAACTCGATGACTAAAAGAGGGTCACAAGAACTATATTTTCTTCCACAAATAGTGCTGTCTAAAAAAGAACTTCAATAAGATTGTCCCTTTACTAAAAATGAATGGTTAATTGGTTCAATCTGAAGCTAAGCTAATGGGCAAAACTTACATGTACTTCTAAAACACACTTGATTCTTCTTCTGATGGTTATTCTTTTGTGCGACCTCTTCAATCCTTTATAGATTCAAATCTCAGATAATGTTTGTTAAAGCTTACTTAATCCTTTAGGTCAAGCAGATGTGGAGAAAGCTTTACTTGAGCTTAAGCTAAACATAGTTAGATGATTTAATGCTTACTTTTTTTAGAAAATGTGGCCTTACATTAAGTGTAACACCCCACTCCCGCGTGACCCAAACCTGACATCGTTGGTGATATCCGAGTCCGTGCTCCGCGAGGGTGACATACTACATCAGTCAGTCAGACGGAACTCAGTATAAATATTTTTTTAAAAAACATTCATTCGCGCGGAAAACTGTAAACAACTTGAGCCCACGGAAAAAGGAAGCATTTTCAGTTATTAGAAACAGTCAACAATAATTACAATAGCCATTTAATGAACAAAAAGCCTTAACCATATTGGGCTCACTAAAAATACAGAGCATTCTTTTACAGAGATTTTGAAATACAATTATGAGACACTAATGCAGACGCGAACTGATCCCGACC
>JANIPM010000006.1:20727113-20740151 GCA_027478405.1 Erythroxylum cassinoides
TTTCAAGTCCAAAATAATGTATCCAATATTGTAGTGCCATTGGATAGAAATTTTCGATACCGAAAATCAACCGGTTCACCACTTGGCGATGTTTCCGATCCGGGAAGTTTCTCCGAAAAATTCCAGAAAAATTCTTAAAAAGCCCTTAAAATAGAAAACACACAAAAACTTAGTCCAATAAATTTTTCAAACACAATTTCCACATTATTCACAAAACAATGTCATTAGGCACAAATACCGAGAATGTCATGAATGCATGTACAGGTATTTTTCATGTGCATAAATTCATTGTTCATCACTACCAGTATGCATGAACAATCCTAATTAGTCCTAATCACTCTCATCCTTTGCCAAATTACTATTCTACCATTCCCGTCAGGGGTGGGATGTTACATTAAGCAGATAATTACTGATGCAATCATCGAATTCTTTATGTAAGGTTATATGTTGAAAGAACTAAATAAGGGATTCATTATCTTTATTCTAAATACTTCAAATCTAACTCTTTAAAAGATTATAGACCCATTTCATATTGCAACACCTTATACAAAATCATCACAAAGCTCTTAGCTTTAAGACTTGTTGCTTTGGAACCTCCTATTAGCTTATCACAAGGAGCTTTCATCAAAGGGGGGCTAATTGGAGATAACATCTTATTACATCAAGAAACACTTTAAGAAAATTTATGCTACAAAGGTAGATTTTCATAAATACTTTGACTTTATTAGTTAGAATTTATCCTACATTCTCTAACTATGTTTGGTTTTCCTATAAAGTTTATAAATTAGATTGATCAATGTGTTAATTCTACCACTTATAGTATTCAATAAAGGATATACCAAGTTGATTAAAGGTGGAAAAGTTCTAAGATTAAAGACCATATTCCACTTCACTTACTTACCATGAATATTGAAGTTCTTACTAAACTCATAAGCCATGTCATAAACTTGGAAATTCAAATATTAAAACAAAGATAAAAGGCTAAAAATATTCAATTTATATTTTGCAGATGATTTCTCTCATTCTTAGGGGATGATCCTAATTCGAAGTATACTTTAATATCACCCATTCACACATTTAAGGAATTATCTGGTTTGGAAATAAACAAGGAGAAAATCCATTTTCTAGTTTCTATAAGAGCTACTAGAATCTTCGCCTGGCTCTTAAACTTGACAAACCTGAAGTAATAAACCCTTCTTACACCTATTTGGGAGTTTCATTCACTATTATAAGACCTATTTATAGAGAGTTTCATCATTTTATTAAAAGAATTCAAAAAAGGATTAATAATTTGTGTATCAAAAGCCTTACATTTGTTAAAAGAACTCAACTAATTAACTCTGTGCTTAATAACTTGCACATCTTCCAGTTCTCATATATAGCTTTCCCTAGGAACTTAAGAAAAACCATTAAAATAATGCTAAAAAGCTTCCTATGGTCAATTGACATAGTAAACATATTGATTGCTGAGGTTTAGTGGCAATATATCTACTTATTTAGGAAGTAAGGGGGTGTAGGCATTAACCCATTCAAGATTACCAATAAAATACTAATCATCGGAAGGATTTGGATACTCTTAATAGAAAAAGAGACCTTATAGATGAAGTGGATCCACTCAATCTATCTGTCAAAATAAAGTTTTTGGAATGTTAGCCTCACAGCTATCACTTATTGGACAATGCTTCATATTCTTAGGTTGTGAGAATATATGAGAATGGAATTCATATCCATTACTAGAGATGGAAGCTCAAATAACTTCTAGCATGACAATTAGAGTAACTTAGGACCTCTGATGAACACTAAAGAGCTCTCCAATACTAGAGAAAACATTCCAAATCATAAAACAGTCAAGGAAGATTTAAAAGATAACCTCTGAAGTATTTCCAACATAACACATGCAATGATTATAGAAATTTCCCTAAACTACTCCCTTAATCCATAAAGAAAATACAAGATCATGTGGTTGAAACATGCCTTTAGGTGATTCATAAGTCCATCCTACAAGAACTTACTCAGATAAAAGGTCTAAAAGTGAAATGGACAAAACAATACAATTTGAAGAATCACTACCAAAAGCTTCCTTTATATTATGACTCTTAATTAAAAGTAAGCTTACTATATTATATAGGTTGAAGGGGAACCACAACGGCTATATTAGAAGTGTACAAAAGTGAAAAAAAAAAATGCAAAGGTGATCTCTTAACTTATAAAACAAATCCATGCTTCAATATTCTCTAATAATTGATATGTTAAATTAGGATTTAGCTCATCACTTTTGTAATCCACCTCATTTACACCACAAATTAGGCAATTAAATGCGCTATAGTCAGACCTTAAAGCTATGCTAATTATGTTTAAATATTTAATAGACACTAAATAGCTGCATGTATCTTTAAAGGAAGGAAACCTTAGACCAAGGATAGGTTGTACTAGTTATCAACATAAATAAACTAGACATTTTCCCTTTGATGAAGCTTTTTCCTATAATTGAGAATTTAATTTTTCTCTTCTATGGATGTTATCCTAGGCTTATGAACTTCATGAGATGGATACTTGATCACTAGAAGAGTGATATGGTTCAAAGATGGAGTTGATCGTTTTTTTGAAGTGATTATCAATAAAAAGGAACTTAGGATTCTCTTTTGACAAGTTCCTTCTTAGTATTGAATATTTAATTATATTTGGATGTTATTTTAGGCTTGTATACTCTGGTTTGATGGACTTCATGTTGTAATCCCCTTTTTCTATCAATCAATTTTAATTTTTCAAAACGTTTTGATATAAATTTTATATACTAGAAATATAAAAATTTACAAAGAAACCAAAAACTAACACTCAACAACAAAATAAGAAAACACACTAAGATTAAAATTAACATACCAACTACTAAGTTATTATAACTTATAACCTATTAGTTTTAATGTTTCCTCTTCTCCCCCTTAAGATATCATTCAATAACTATATATTTTTTTAAACTTATGAAGCTCTAAGGATGAGCCAAAATAACAATATAATTATAAAGGCTAGACAACAATTTTCTTGTAAATTGAAAAGATCTTTAATAAATGTAACAATATACCAAAAATTGAAAATTTCTTGGTTTTAGAAGCAAAATCAACCCCTTTGATGAATATGTATGAATATGCTTTAATAATTGCAATAAAGCTCTTCAATAATTTGGTGAGATTAAATCATGAATTGACACAAATATTATACAAAATAAGCAATATCAGATTAAGAAGTATCTAGATACAACAAATTGCCAATAATTATTTAATATATGTCAAATTTTGCTAACAACTCTTTTACAGACAATTGCAAGTGTTTCAAAAGTGAAAAATGCACTTCCTTAGTCTTTTAAATTCATCCTTTTAAGATATCCACAACAAATTTACACTAAAAAATGTTCCTTAACTAGAATGATCTACTTCAAAATCAAGGAAGTATATGAAATATACTAAGTCCATTATAATGAATTTAAAATGAAATGATTCTTTAACAACTTCAATTTTAATCTTCTCACTTATAAAAGGAATTAGATCATCCACATATATGAGTAAAATAATGAATTCATTCAATATAGTTCTGGTGAACAAGTAATAATAATTTAAGGAATGAAAAAACTTAAAGATAACAAATAATTTATAATTTCTTTATTACAAAACTTAGTAATCATAATATTTTATTGAACACTTTTACACAACATAAACTTTAGGAAATTTTCTTTATGAATATACGAATAACTTATGGCACATATTATAATGTAAAAAATCATGTAAAGGTTTGATGAAAATTTTTGAAATATGTGTTACAAATAGGAAAAATAAAAGTTAAATAATTCTCTTAATAAAGGATTCCTTAATAAGATGGCAATAAATGCGCATATGTTTTGTGCACTAAAAAATTTAGATTATTCGAGATATGAAAAGATAATCTATTGTCATAATGTAATAGGATAGGAGTAGTGACTAGAATATGCAATTCTTTAAGCAAATACAATAAAGATAGGAGGTCAAAAAGATAGTTAATCATGCTCTTATACTCTGCTTTAGCTGAAGACTTGGAAATAGTGGACTCCTTTGTTCTTTTCCAAGAGATTAAAGCTCCTACAAGATAAATAGAAAAACTAGAAAATGATTTCCTTATAAATTAACAAGATTCCTAATCAACATCAAAATATTCCATAAGATGATAATCGTTAGGTATTACAGAAAAAAACTACTTTAATGAAATATCTAAAGATTCCTTAACAAATACAATAAAGCTCTCCAATGAGGTCAGTGAGCTTGAGTCATAAATTGACAATAATTGCATAAAATAAGTAATTTTTGGCTAAGAAATAGCCAAATACAATAACTTTTATATATTTCTTTAATATTTGTTTGGTTTTGCTAAAAACTAGAGACAATTGTAAGCCTTTTAGAAGTGAAAAGTGAACTTCCTTAGCCTTATCCAACTCTACCTCATATAAGATATCTATAAAAATTTTTATGTTAAATAATGAATGTTCCTCACCCATAAAACAAACTTTGTTTTTTTAATCGAAGAAGTATTTAATATATCAGAAGTACTTTATAGTGAATTTAAAATGCAATGTTGCTTTGATAACTTCAATTTCCTTCTTCTAACTATCGTAAAGAATCACATCATTAATAAATTTGAGTAAAATAACAAATTTAGTCTCTTTACTTCTACTAAATAAGCAATAATCACTAAAGTACTAAAAGGCTTGACGAAAACCTTTTCCTCTAACTTATCTATTTATGCTTTTACTCTTTTGCCTTTAACAATTTCCATTTTTGGAAACAAGACTCCTACCATTAGTAAGCTTCTCTTCTGGTACTATGCTTCTTCCCTACAGGTGGGCATTCTTCTCGAAAGAGGGCCTCTTGTAGATCTAGATTATGGAGAAAGAAGGGCTTCCCTTCCCTTCAAACTTGAATTTGGAAAATTTCCTAGAACTTTCTACCTCTGTTATAAGAAAAAAAACTAGAAGATTGTTCAACTATAGTAGTCTTGAAGAAAATGTGAGAATTGGTCCTAATGAGTCAAAGGGTGTTTAGAAGCATAAACTTCACATTTAGTATGACAAAGGAGATTTGAAACACTTTCAAAATGTCATGCAAGAAGGAGTGCTAACATCTCCCATTAAGCTTTTAAAAGCTGGTGCCAATCCATGGTCCTCAACTTTTATTGGTTTCTTCTATCAAAAAGGACTTACATTTCCTTTAGTACATGCCTAGGCTATCGCTAGGTGGAGTAGAAAGGGATTAGAGAAGGTAATGCTAACAGATTATGACTAATTCCTCTTTAAACTTTCGAATGAAAGTGGCTTAAATGAGATCATTAAATATGGGCTATGACATATAGGTAGCTAGCCTGTGTTCATTCAAAAATGGAATCCAAGTTCAGAGTATGAAAGAGATAACATTGACGTCTTTCCTTTATGAGTTAACTTTGATAATGTGCCACTTGAATTTTGAATAGTTGACGGCTTAAGTTATCTTGCAAACTCACATGGGAAACCTACTTGCATGGACTCATAAACTGTAAATGTGAAGAGATTTTTTTAAAAATTCTCATTAAGATTAAAAGAAATTTTAAGTTTCTAGACAAGTTGTCAATTATGAAACATGGGAGATGATGCATAACTCAAGAAGATGGAAGTACCTTTAACCTATCTATGCAAGGCAAATATTGTAAATAAGCAATGAAAGCCTATTGAGAACTTATTCAAAATAGATTGTCATGATGAGTTTTTAGGTTTTAACACTTTAGACAACTCAGAAAAATCCATTTATGCTAGTTTGAAGATACCAAAGTCATTATTACAAATGGTGCTATGGGTTTGAAAGAAATTCAATCAGTTAACTTGCTTGAATTTGAGAATTCTCCTGTTAATCCTAAAATTCGAATTAAAAAAAACAAATAGTCTAAATTTAACGGAGAATAATTCAAGAAAATTAAGTGAAATTGAAACAAAAGTTACAACAACTATGACAGTGGAAGAGAAGGGGGTCCAATATGATGATCACCTAGAAAATGTGGCATCTCCATATACACCAGCTACTAATAAGTCTAAAATACTAGGAACTAATATGGTTGACATGGAAATTCTCAACTCTGATGGAGAGATCAATTAAGGGAAAGAATAGAGGGTGAAATTCAAACATCAAATCACCAATTATAGAAGGAAATCTGTAAGCAGAAAAGGGAAAACAAAGTAAAAATGGACTCCCCCTTAAATAACTATACTAGTTTGGAATATTAGGGGGGCTTAATGACCCCCTAAAAAAGCAATGATTTAGGAATTCATTTTGTAAAAGAAGGTCTGGTTAGCAGGGTTACTAGAAACTAAAATAAAAACATCTCAAATGCAACTGGTTACTAAGTTTCTGGGTGCTAAATGGCAGGTTATATCCAATAATTCTTCTCACTATAATAGCATAATTTTATATTTCTATAATTCGAATAAACTGTTAGTGTTGATTGCTGGTGACAGTGATTAACACTAACATCTAAAATTCCTTACAATTGAAATGACAGTTGCTTTTGATGTCACTCTGGTATATGCTTCAAATTTATGTTTTAGATGGAAATTCTATAGTAGAAGTTCCGATCCACTAATTTAAAGATGTCCACTCCATGGCTCACTATTGGAGACTTCAATTGTAATCTCAATGCTCAAGAAAAAAAATGAGGGAGCTACCATATGGCAACTGGTAGAGAGCTTTCCAACTTGTTTCAACAGATGCCTATAACTAATCTTAGATACACTGGTAGACTATTTACTTGATCAAACAATTAGCTGGGTCTAATGTTAATTAGAAGGAAATTAGTTCGAGTGGGGATGAACCAAGCCTGGCTGGGTGAATTATCAGCATCCTCAACACATTTTGGAGAGTACTCATTATTTGATCACTCCTTTATACATATATAGCACCTTACCAGTACATGGATGCAAGGAATGGCTTTTAGGTTCTTTAATGGGCTCACTCAACAAGATGGCTTCCTTGAGCTAGTACAAACAAGATGAAATCAACCAGTGGAAGGCTACAAAGCTTACTAGCTGACACAAAATCTTAGAAAAGTGAAACTAGCCCTAAAAAACTTTTTCTATTCTCATTTTAAATAGGTGTTAGAGACCAAGCTGAAACTTCAAGAGGTGTAGCAAGAATGCTATAATCATCCCCATAACATTTAGTTGAGACAGTAGGAAACTCAGAGGCTTAAAGTTTACCAAGAGGCTTTGAAATGACAAAATTCTATACTAAAACAAATGGCTTGGATAAACTGGCTTATTGTGGGGATTTAAACACAAAATTCTTCCATACTTCTCTTCAAGCTAGAAGAAATCAAAACAAAATCACTACACTCCATGATGGAATGGGGACCATAATCTCATACTAGAATTCTTTATCAAACTATGCAAGAAGATTCTATATAAAATTAATGGGTAAGAAGGAATGGTTCCAAAATGAGCTAAACATGAAATGATTCTTTGATAGCCCCTTAAATCAAGAGCTCAAGGATCTTTTGAATGTGTCATTCACTAGCCTAGACATCAAAAGAACACTATTCAAAATGTACCCCTCAAAATCACATGGTCCTAGTGGATTAATAGCTTAGTTTTTCCAGAGTGCTAGGGAGATAACATATAATTTGTTCTCTAAAATAGTACTAGAATGTTTAAATAATATCCAAATGTTGAAAGACTTGAACCAAACTTACATTTGTCTCAGTCCTAAGAAATTGAAGCCCTCATCTTTTGTGGACTTTAGACCAATTTCTTGCTACAATGTAATTTACAAATTCATTACCAAAATACAAGTAAGTAAATTGAAAGAAGCTCTAAAAGAAGTAATCAATCCAGCACAAGGAACCTTCATAGCTAAAAGATCATTAGGGGATAATGTATTCCTAATGCAAGAGATGTTAAAGGATTATAATTCTAGTAAAAGGATCAACAGTTGTCTGTGGAAAATTGACTTCTACAAGGCCTTTAATACAGTGAGTTGGATCCTTATTAATAAAGTTCCTAGTTTACCTTTTAAATGACCTAGGAGAATTAGGCAAGGGAGATCCCCTATCTTCTTATCTATTTACCCAAATAATGAAACGGTTATCTAGAATTTTCACAAAACTCACAAGCTGTAATGGAAGATTCCAGTTATGTCATAACTGCAATGAACTCAAACTCACTTATCTAATGTTTGCATATGATATCATATTATTAAGTAAAGTTGATGTTCAATCCTTCTATAAACTACTGGACATTCTGTATAATTTCTTTGACTATTCAAGTTTAAAAATCAACATTATAAGGAGTGCTTGTTTTGTTCAAGTGATGTTATAAATTTCAATGATCTTAGCAAAATATTAGGGATCTAACTTCAATCCTTACCCTTTAAGTACCTTAATGTGCCCATATCTTATGCTAAGCCAAGATATTCATATTGTATTACCTTAATTGAGAAGTACAAGACCAAAATTAATGTTTGGAAAAATAAGTTTCTTTTATTTGCTGCAAGAACCATATTGATCATTTTAGTACTAACCAGCATTCATGTCTATTGGACAGCTCACCTTATCATGCCAAGGAGAGTAATCAAGGAACTTGATCACATATTCAAATCTTTCTTATGGTCAGGGAAAGCAAAAAATGAAAATGGGGCTTATGTTATAGGGAGTGAAATAATAATTCCAAAAAGTCAAGGTGAATTAGGAATTGCTCTTATCCCTTTAATGCAAAATGTATTGACTTGCAAAAGGATATGAAGGTTATTCTCATATAAAAATGCTATAAGGATCAAATGGGTTAATGGAACATACCTTAGAAACCAAAATTTCTAGCAGATACTAGGGACATTTCTTGGAGTTTCAATCACATACTAAAGCTTAGATATAAGGTTTATCCTTGGTTAAAAACATATTAGGGAATGGAGATAATATATGGATCAAGTTTGATAATTGGAATGATTTCAATCCATTGTTATAGAAAAGAGAGATTGCTCAACTGATTAACATAATTCCCCTCAATGTAAGAGTTTCCTCACTAATTCAGAATGGTATATGGTTTGGTTGATTCAAAGGATTTAATTCCATTCTTCAATACTGTCTTTAAATTACATAATGACAGAGAGAGGATGATGTTAATTTGACTGCAGACTCTAAAGGGGTGTTATGACAAAGAGAGGGGATCTAATAACTCTCATTACAAACTATTCTAGGATAACAGAGACACTTCCTTGGTTTGAGTGTTATGAAAGAATTCCTTTAATCCTAAAGGGTCTATAATCACCTAGTTGGTTATCAAAAACAAACTCAGAACTGAAAACAAATGGTTTGGTTCATTTGATCTAGTTTGTAAATTATGCAAGGAAGTAGATAAGGATAAAGAGCACTTTTTTCTAATGCAAATATTCCAGAAAAATTTGGAACAGAATCACGCCCGACCTGGTAGATAATTGCATAACTTATGACTGGTCTGAAGTTCTCAAATTGATCAATGGAAAAGCAAAAAACTAGAAGCACAATGGAGTGATCTACAAGACAACATTCACTACTACTATTTACTCCCTATGGAAAGAAAGGAACAGAAGAATATATACAAGGGAAGCTATAAAAAAACATCAACTAGTAAATATACTACCAATTGGATCAGATATATATTAATTGCTAAAAATGCTCACAACTCTTTGTCTATCAAAGAAAAAAAAGATGGCTTTTATAAACTGAAGTAACTAATTTGTCATTTTCTCTTTGAGTTGTTGTATTAATATATAGTTTGAAGTAGATCTTTGAAAAGTTGTAATGATTGATATAGTTTTTCTATAGATAATGATAATTAATTCATTTTTTAAAAAAAATCACTTAAGGACTAAGCAAAACTTAAAGATGACTAAAAATTTGTTAATTCTTATTCCACTTTTTAAAAGCTTACTTTAGGCCATTAAATGATCTCTTAAGAAAACAAACCTAACCTTCCTTTGATCTTTAATAATGATTAGGTGTTTCATATACACCTCTTCATCCAAATCTCCATTCAACAACATACTATTGATGTCCAATAGGTGAATTTATCATTAGTTCGTAATGAATAAATGTTGGGCACCAATTTCGGAACCCCACTCTTGTGGTATCAGAGCAAGAAGAGGAATTGATAATGGTTTAAGAGTTGGGTTCCAGAATTCGATGCCCAACAATAAAGGCATAAATAACCAAATACTGGTCATTTTTACAATTGGAGAAAAATGAATCATGTTCAAAACTTTAACTTAATTGTATCTTTTAATAATTAATCTTGCTTTACATTTTTCAATATCCCTTTCAGGTTTATATTTATCCTTATAAGCTCATTTGATACCAATTGCTTTTTTTCTAGTTGGCAAAATGGATCAATTCAAAAATATAATTTTTTTCAAATGCTCCAACTTTTAATGCTTTGGTTGAATCTAAGTATGATATATTAATTCTTGTATAAAGGTCTCTGGTTCTTTAATCATAGATACAATGGACAAACTAAGTGTTTAGAGAAAGAAGAGAAGTAGTTCTAATAAGAGAATAAGGGAGTTGGCAATCCACTAGATCCTTAACATACAAAGAACTTACCTAACTATTGTTGATAAAAATAATGACATTTCCTAAAAGATTTGGAATTGAAATTTACCTTTTATAGTTCTTTGACTTGTCCTTGGGTTGAGTATATTTTCTAAATGTTTAAATGAGGTGTTTTGACAAAAGTAAAAATAGATGAATAGTTTTTTACGCAAAATTGAAACAAATAATTTAACTAACGTATTTATGTTTACAAAAATTTACAATATGAAGAATATGCATTAGTGGAAGAAATTGTAGTTTTAGAAAACAAAGTATATAAGTAGAGATATATCATCATTATGATTTGTCTCAGTTGCAAAAGAAAACTAAGCTTTATGAAAGATGACATCGTTATTTAAAATTTATTTATTCCTTCTCAAATAACCTTGTGTCCTTTTTGATATTCCTTAGATATTATAGAAAATTTTTTGGTTTATGCCCTACAGCCAATCACTTTGGTTGTATTTTAGTAACAAAATATTTAAAAGCATTCTTTATCTTGACATGTTTATATGTATATGATAAAGTCCACGGGATAATTATATATTTCAAATGAAATTAAAATGAGATTAATATTGCATTTATGTATTATCCCTAAATGTTCCTAGTCATTTTTTTATTAAAACTGGAAATTAATAGAATGTAAAAAGACTAGCACATGTTTTGTTTTTCCTTATGACAGAAGTAATTGATCTCATATCTAAAGTATGGGGATACTTAAACAAATATGCGGGTGCTTGTTAGAGAACAAGTTCACTGAATATACCCAATATAAGAAATCCATTTGAAACATTACTTGTATGTCTAAGAAATTTTTATTGTGATGATTATATAAATGATCCTTTGACTTGAGGTCACCAAAGTTATCTTATGTGGGGATTGTTATATTTTGATACTACTTATGATTTATTTAATCATGTGTCATGGATGTAGCTTGAACCATATGGTGGTAGTTGAGTGATCAAGATAAGATTTATCACCCTAAAGTAAATAGGGAGAATATTCCATTGTTCTCAATTATTATTGATTCAGGAAATCTTTGGCCAAGGTGAAATGATATTTTGTAAATAGTTTACAAATTTCATTAATTGAATTGATAGCTAATGGTAGATAAATACTATGATTAGACTCAATAAGATTGGACATTAATTTAATGCTCTATCTAATTAGAACATTATATGATAAAATGATTGAATTATATGAAAAAATCATACATGAAAAGGTTAGTCAAAACCACTTTGACATTCCTAAATATTTTGGTAGTCATAATGTATTGCTAAATGTCAATCTTAATCTATGATTATAAATTGTTTAATTAGAGAATTATCTAATTCTAATTATGAATTAGAATTAGAATTTATAATCACTACCATGATATTTAGGAACCTAATAGGTCTCATATAAAGAATGGGTTAAAGAGACCAAAGTTATTTTAATCAAGTTAGACTTGATTGTAAAATTTGGGAAACTTTATGGTTAAATATGAGAAATTTGATAAATAAAGATCTTATTTGGACATAATTGGTATTTAATTATAATTATTTGTAATTCTAGTTAAAGTTTAATTGAAATTAGAATTTAATTTCAATTAAATTACTAAAATGTCCAAAACCTATTATAAATGGGTTTAAGCTCTAATGGAGCTAAAACTTCTTGCTTAACCCTCTTTGTAAATGTTATAAAGTTCTCTCAACCTATTTTACAGAAATCGTTAGAGGTCAAACATTTGTGCGGCTACATTAGTTGAGAAGGATCGATTTTGGAAATGATTCAAAGGATACTACAAAAGCATGATCAAGCTTTGAAATAAGGTATGAATTTAGATTCACACTTTATTATGATTTATATGTTAATTCATTTTATAGAATTAAATTGATCTTGGTTTTTGAGAAACCAATTTATAAAAAAGTTTCATAATTATTCTAATATGGTTGGGATCAGATTCCATCCCAGTTTCCTAATAAAAATAATTCACAAAACTTTCACCAGTTTATCTTTGTATAACTACACATTTGTTGGAAAAAAAGGTATCCATAAACCCTTAACTAAGGTAACTTCCAATCCATAACTTTTTAGGTAATCTTATGACCTAGGTAAAGCTAAAATGGAATAAAAATGTTATAGTTGAAGTGAATCACACGTTAATACAAGACTCATTATACGATGTATAAATGCACAAGAAGGGGGGTTGAATTGTGTATTTCTCCTTTTTTTGAAAAATCCTTCAAAAACGTTTTGTTAAAAGAAACTTGATCTTTTCTCAAGAACTACTGAAAATCAAAGTTATAAAATGTTTTTTGAAAACTTTTTTAAAAACAAACTAGTAAGATCTAAACTTTGAAAGATAAGAGAGATAATGGTTGAGAGAAGTTGACACAGTAATTTTTATACTGGTTCACCCCAAACCGTGGGCTACGTCCAGTCCTCAGATGTCTTTCT
>JANIPM010000006.1:20750697-20762804 GCA_027478405.1 Erythroxylum cassinoides
AGTTGAGAAAGAAAGATTAAAGTGATAGCTAGAAGAAGAAAGTGAAGTGAATGAAAAGGGTTGAAAATGCTGAAAAATGAAAGTGTAGTAATGCAGGAAATGTGATGAATATACATAGTGAATGTTTTTGTTTTTGATGGTTATGAAAAATGATAAATTTTGATTGGGTTGTGATGTGTTGAGCTGAAATGAAATATGAATGAAGAGGAGATATTATGAGTTAAACAAAAAATTGATAGTGATACATATATAGAGACTCTGTTTCCTCTCCACTAAACACTTACTGATTTATATTGGAAAATTAATGGATGAGTTATTGACATCAAATTACCAAAGAATTGAGTTTGTGAGTCAAAGAAATGACGAGCGATTAAGTTATGAAACTGATAAAGTACTCGGAATTGTCATTGAGCATGCATTTTACATAGTCCAAATAACTATTTGTGCAAAAATGAGTTTTGTAACGTGTGTGAATTGTGTATTGCATAAATGGGATGTGCAGGATAAACATTCGCATAAAGGCGTATCTAGAATTTGGAAGCAAATGCTATTTTAGTGTGTACTATGAGTAGACCTAGATGGTCTCATTTCATTATTTTGTTTTGTTTTTGTTTGATTATTGTATTAATTGACTACTGAGTGTCGATATGAATGCGTCTTGATTGTTGATTCCGGACAGAAGGTCTGATGATTGTGATGATTGATTAGATATTGAAGTACTGCTTGTATGTGAATGAGAAGAAATAAGTGTACTTAATGTGATTGTTAAATGTGTTCTGAATGTGCATTTGCATGTAAGTGAAAGTATGATTCCTAACTTAATGTTGAATGCCGGACTAAGGTCCGATGATATGGGAATGAGATTGAATGGAAACATGCAAATGTGATTGATACATTCCATTGCATGAATGCATGAAATATAATGACAGTTATGACCAGAGTAGCCAACGATCAGAGCTTAAAGCTCAATGAGTGAAAATGAGCCTCGAGCTCAAAAGTGATTCAGAGCCTCAGGCTCAATGTTTAATAAGCCATGTATCCCCCAAATGGATAAGGGACAGTTATCAATGAGCCCTTTATAGGACAGTTTAGACATTTAGTCACAACAAGTGAGTCTCATATGCACTGCATATGCATAAAATGAATGATTAAGTGTATTGAATGTAAAGTGCGAAATTGAATGTGAAATGTGAATTATGTGTTATGTGACTGGGTTGCCATCGATGATGGTCACTCATTGAGTTCGCAAAACTCACCTAAAATTTGCAAATATTTTTCAAGACTCAGAAAAATACTCCGTTGGGCAAACGGGAGTATAATTACTGCATGCAAGGGAAAGATAGAGGTCGGAATCAGTACGCGTCTGCATTAGTGTTATCCTATTCTTGTATAAATTTGTATTCCGCAATTTTTGTAAAATAGTGTTTTGTATTTGTGATGGGCCCAAATAGCTATTGAAATTCTGATTTTTGTATTGCTATGATTGAAAATGTTGTGGAAGAAAGTGGGCCCAAATCGATTACTGGTTTTTGCATATTTGATTTTATTAAAAAAAAAGTATACCGATTCTAAATGATTGAGTGCTCTAGCATGCCACTCTCGCGGGGTATGGACTGAATATTACTCATCGATATCGGGTTCGGGTCTTGTGGGAATGGGATGCTACAATACCAAAGACGATTATGAGTGACTGAGACACTCGCTTCACCCGAAGGTTTTGAATGGAGCTATTTAAGCTATTGGGGTTAGGGTTCGAGCTCAATTTCTCTACAAGCTTTCATCCTTAAACCGATAGCCAAACTGAGAGGGTGAATGCATTGTTGGAGTTATTTTAAGGCATTATGTGAGTGTCAACCAACATGATTGGGCCAAGTTACTTGATGTTGCCCAATTCTCTTACAATTTTCAAAAGAGCGAGTCAATGGGAGCCAGTCCGTTTGAGATTGCCACAGGACAACAACCTATGACTCTTCACACTTTGGCGATTAGAGAAAAGGGTTGGTAAGCTAACCTATCAATTGACATTGCGTTCACATTTAGAGATGCATCCAATCTTTCATGTGAGCTTATTAAAGTCGTATCATGTCGACAAGGAAGAGCCAAGTAAGGGTGAGTCGAGAAGAGCACCCACGACCATCACTACTTCTCATGAGCATAAGATAGAGGAGATATTGGCGCATCGAGTTATACAGAGGAGGGGTTCCCATCCAAGCTACTTGGAGTACTTTGTGAAATAGAAGGGATTGCCTAATAGTGAGGCGAGTTAGGAGCATGAGCTTACATTATAGAACTATAGGGACATGATCACGACATACAAAGAGCACGCAATGAGGGCGTCGCCCAAATGAGTGGGGGAAAATGTCAAGTTCCGCATGTTTCGAAGCCCACAAGTTGAGTTTCAGTTCAAAAGAGTCTTCTAGAACATATTGAAATCTTATGGAAGATTCTAGAAACTTCTGAAATATGGTAGAAGCTCGTAGAAGATCCTGCAAGCTTCTAGAATATAGTAGAAGACTATGGAAGCTTATGAAATATTGTGGAATATTATGGAACATTATAGAAGCTTGTAAAATGTTGTAGATATTTACATAATATACATGAAGTATATAGAGTAGTTTAGAAAATTCTAGATAGTAATTATGAGCCCTTGGTTCAAATAGATCATAGTCATCTATTGAGGAGGAGGAAGACTATAAATACCCAAGGGACCATTTGTAAGATGCATAGAGGGAGCTTTCTTAAACAATATAAGCATTCTCCAAGTTTTCTCGTTCTTGTTCTTGTTTTATCTTACATATTTATTAACTTGTGCTACCTTTATTTCTAACATTTGAGAAAGAGATTGACTTAATTACGATACGTACAATTAAATGTCGTATGGTTCGTTGGTAAAAGATAAAGTCCGTGACAAGATATTCTTGCTCATACTTGAAGCTCATATGTTGTCTCCCCTAGCTTTTAAGGTTTTAATCCCTCAACCACCAACAAGTGCTATTGCCATTTTTTACTTGTAAGCAAATGAAAAGGAAGACACAGTTGCTCTCTTCGAGGACAAGGACGACATGTACGAATCTGCATTATTAGGTGTACTGTTTTGGCATATCTCTTTTAGTTTAAGCAAGACCAACTACTCTACTTTACATATTTTATGATTAGTTATTTTGTTAAAGAGTATCCCCAATAAAAGCACACCGTGTCAGCTTCCAGCAGGATGATCCCAATAAATTATCAGCACAGGAAAAACTAATTCAATGGATTAGGGCACAAGGACCACGAAATTTGATAAAACCTTGTAAGCTGCAGCTGTTGTAGATAAATAAATACATTCCATCCCAAGCAATTGAAAGCCATTGATGAGGTGACGAGTTTTGTCGTTTAATTTCTTTGATCTCCTTTTATGGATTTGACAGTCATCTTCTCTAGAGGTTCAAATTGGAGAATGATCAAAACATTCTCATAATACACAAGCCCAACATAGATAAAAGATGAAAGTTTTTAGTAATAAAACTTCAGTTTTGGAGGACATTGTGGTAGAAGGAATATTCTTTTTTAAGAAAATTATGAAACCAAAAAACAAAAAATTGCTCAGTGATATTATGAACTAAATGCATAGATCTTTTGTGTGTTGAAATCTTTCTACCTAACCAGTTCCTCGATAGGAGTTTAGTGTCCTCCTGCAGATAAATTGTATCAAGTAATTAATTACGCAGTCTGCCCCAACAGTCCAGCTTTGTAAGTAGATTTGGAAGTTGGTATTCTAACAGTTAGGAGTTACGAAACAGCTGCTGTTCCTCTGTTTGCACGAACCAGAAAAGTTTGGTTGTTACCACAGTTTGATGGAAGTTGCATGAATACTGGTGATGAACGTGGTTTTCAGATCTATGACCCATTTGACGAAAATGAAATCTTAAATTGTATCTTATTTTACATCTGTTTCTAGCTTCAGTTGTTTTACCTTGGGATTCCAAGAGAATTAAAAGTTGAGAAAAAACACGAGAATTTAGCAACTTATAATTCAAGGCCTTCAACATAAGTTGTGAAGTGTATACATAAGAATCTATAGTTCTTACTTTTAGTTCTCCTAGTAGCTGTAGCAAGGGTGGTTGCCTTACATTATGCTGCAAGGTCACGACTCATAAACATTTGGAGATGGCATGAAGAGGCACACATTGCCGTTCTTAACGGGAGAAGATGGGCACGTGATAAAGAGATCACAACTTGGAACTTCCCTTCTCGGTTTTTGCCTCAACCGAAAAGGACCACACACCCCACAGCTGTAAAGGCTTGAATTTAACTAAAGAACGGTGACATGGCTGAAGATTTGAGGGACTGTACTGTCCCCCAGCATCCATTAGACGAGATTGAAAATCAACCATATTATTTATGTCACGATTTATCCATCATGCACCAAATTAGTTGATGTAAATGCTTTTGTAGAAGCATTGAATGTCTATGATGATCAAACTAGCTAGTAGCTTAAGTATCATTCTAGGCAAATGTCTGTCAAGAGTCCAGTTAAACTGGTTCAAGAACCATACAACTACTGTTGAATCTGTCTATATAAGGGACCATTCTCGTTAGGAGATGTTCAAAAGAAAGATGGCTGAATTTGGGACGATGTTCAATCTCAAAACCCTTCTCTCTTTGTCAAGACTCGTTAATAGACTAGGAACTCTACCCTCTCATCAACCAAAGGTTAACAATTCCCGCGCAACCAACTTCACCACGTTTCAAAAGCGCTCCTCCCTTGTCCACAATTCCAAAGACTTTTCGGAGCAAACTGTGGTTTTTGACTTCGAAGGTACGTTGTTGAGGTCATCCTCATTGTTTGCTTACTTCATGCTCGTGATCTTAGAGAGTGGAGGGCTCTTGAGAGCTCTCGCCTTGCTTCTTTTATACCCTCTTATTTGTTCAGTTCGCAAGGAGCTAGGCCTGAAGATTATGGTTTTGATATCATTTTTTGGGGTTAGAAAGGATAAATTCAGAATTGGGACTGCTGTTTTGCCCAAGTTTTTCCTGGAAGATATTGGACGAGAAGGTTTTGATCTAGTGATGAGATATGGGAGGAAGATAGCAGTGAGCGACTTGCCTAGGATCATGGTTGAAGGTGTTTTGAGGGATTACTTGGGGGCTGAGGCTGCTGTGGGACGAGAGCTGAAGACACATTATGGGTACTATGTGGGATTGATGGAAAAAAAGACAATATCGTCTACTGTAAATGAGCTTTTAGCTGGGAAGAAAACGGGTCGTCATGTTGTTGCTATTGGATGCTTCTCCAAATCAACTCATCGGCAACTCGACTTACACTGTAAGGTCGAAAATCAAAACTCTCTTCACTAGGACTAGGTCAAACTCAGGTTTAATGAGTAATGGCATTTGCTTAACTAACCAAGTTTGCATTGTAACAGGAAGTCTGTTTGGTGCTTGAAGCTGACAAAAGCAATTGGCAGATCCTTCCAAGGGCAAGATACCCAAAGCCATTGATCTTCCACGATGGCAGGTTGGCTTTCTTGCCAACTCCACTCGCAACCCTCGCCATGTTCTTGTGGCTTCCGCTTGGAGTCTGGCTTGCTGTGTTCAGGATGGTTATAGGCTTACTGTTACCTTACGAAATTTCTTCTCCTATCTTGGCTTTCACTGGAACAAGAACAATCGTAACCAAACCAAAGCAATCTTTTACCTCAACCAAAGAAAACGGAAAACCCACAGGCACAGGCGTACTCTATGCTTGCAACCACAGAACACTACTAGACCCAATATATGTTTCGTTGGCTCTTACGAAACCTGTATCTGCTGTGACCTACAGCATGAGCAGATTTAATGAAATAATTTCTCCACTCAGGACAGTTCGATTAACTAGGGACCGAGAACAAGACAAGATATTGATGGATAAGATGTTAAGACATGGCGACCTTGTGGTTTGCCCGGAAGGGACAACTTGCAGGGAACCATATCTACTCAGGTTTAGCCCATTATTTGCTGAGATGGCAGATGAGATAATTCCTGTTGCCATAGATGTAAAAACGAGCATGTTTTATGGATCAACAGCTAGCGGACTCAAATGTTTTGATCCACTATTTCACTTCCTGAATCCATGTCCTGAATATTTCATCAGGATTCTCAAAAAATTGCCATGCTCAGCATGTCGTGATATGGGTGGAGCTTTGAAGTTTGAAATTGCCAATCAGGTGCAGAATCAGATTGCCAAAGCACTAAGTTTTAACTGCACCAACCTTACAAGAAAAGACAAATACATGATCTTGGCAGGTAATGACGGAATTGTGAAGTAACTCTGGCGTTACAGAAAATTTGTAACTGTGTTCAAGGATTTAAGCTTGTGTCTAGTCATAATGTAATTTGAAAAAATTAATAGAAAAATGATTTCAATTTGCATTACACTACATTTATGTAGAACCTGCCCAAAGTTCCAAGAACGCAAAAGGTTATTTTTAGCACCTAGATATATTTGATGGACTAGACAAGTCAATTTCCGGACGATGTATTTTTACTTCTGTACCTAAAAGTTGACGTTCAAGTAAAAATTTGTAGTACAAAGGAAGCTACAATCTATGTTTTACAAGGCATTGACAACAAGCATTAACAGTTCAAACCCCAATCATACGGTTGGTATATCACCTTTGGCTGCGCATTGGCCAGCAACTCTAGCAGGGCTTCAGAATCGGTTGGCTCCAGGTAGTTTGACGCATGTTTAAGTACTTCTACTTCATTCTTTCCGAAATCCACGCTAAACCTGCACAAAAAAATAGTAGTATTTAACAGATATCAAAAGAAACCCATTAGTTGTGAAATAGACGAGAATGACCTAAAGCATAGTCGACGGTCAAATATTTAATGGTTGTCATTTGTTAAAACTTATTTACATGTCAAGGAGCTGAAGAGGATCATGGAAAACACAAAATATCTTAAGCATGATACCATATATGTGTGAACATGAATGTAATTGGCATAAGCTATTGAACAGAGAAGATATCTTCAGGTCTATCATCATTACAAACCATTAAAATTTGAAGGTTTTCTCAAATACAGGTCTCAAAATTCAATCACAATTTTATTTAGTTTTTGTGATACAAAAAGTAACTAAAACTAAGGTGTAGTTGAGAAGTTGGAAAACAAGTATTGGTTATATTCCCGTTTGTTCGTGTGTAACACAATTAATTTGGTTCCTATGCTGCCACACTTTGATTCGGATCTTCTAGCCTCTTGTTCATGCGCACACGAGGTCTTAATGTATTTGTGCGTGATAGACAGAAAATTACATTACAACCATCTTTTCAAGAACACATCAATCTTTAGAAACTAGATAGAATAATTCAGATTAAGCTATGTAGCAAAATGGCTTACCATTTGAGTATCTTACTGGCATATACAACCTTGGCATTCAAATCAACAATTAAGCCACCACCTCTTAAGAAATTACGGGCTGCCTCCATCAGCTCTTTATCAATATTCCCCGGGCTGTAGCTTCGAAGTGCAGGCCCAGATCGATTGCCACAAACCAATGCAAAGTGAATCAAAGGCTCCGGGTATGGAAGGGCCACCTGAAAAGAGCATAAATCAAGATAAAATAGTAGAAACTCTGGACGTAAATTATTTGTGATCAAAGCTGCTGCCTAAAGGAACTCCTCAATCGCCAACTCAGACATAAATTTGATGCAAAAGCGCTGCAGTAAGCAGACCATTATGTGCACATTATTCTTCACTACCCTACCACAGAAAAGAGTACCTTCCAACTCCGCACCTATCCTCCTAAAACAAACAAAACGAAAATTAAAATATAGATTCCAAACAAATGTTTTGGCATTTCAGAATTGTGCATATATTCCCTGATATTGAAAAAAGATAAAGATCAGCAGAACCAGAAAGTAACAATTATAAAAAATTAATTTCAAATAGTTAGAAACAAGGCCCTGAAACTTAACCAAAGAAAATGCTTTCAGAAAAGATGAAAGGACAACCATAAAGAAATTATTAGTTTTTCCAAAAGAGTGTGCATGTTCAGTTTCCTCTTTACTCATCACCAAATTCAAGAACGTCAAAAATGTCATATTTTGATTATATATGAAGCATTATGCAGTTCACATATTATAGTGCCAGAAATAAAACGAAAACAAAGAGCAATTGCTTGCTAGTTAGCCTCACCTCCCACTGTTCACAGCCGATCGCACCAGAACATTTAACAGAAGAAATATAAGAGAAACTACAGAGATCAAGGAAACATCTGTACTGTAAATGCAACCCTCCAAGGATGATGTAATGGTCCATAGAATCACAACCTTGAACATCAAATGCAAGCCAGTAATTACAACTCACCTTACAGCGTTCATCTTTCCCACTGAATGGCTTCATGAGGTTATAAGGTGGCCGCTGGTTGCCCCTTAAAATGCCATTTTGAATGGCTGAAAGTGAGTATGTGCACCCGCCTATCACATATTTGAAGTCCGCTAACAACTTCCTCCTTTCTAATGCTCCTGCTGGATAACCCTGGACCAATATTCCATGGATAGCCATCATATTATAGAGATTTACAAAGAAAGCAAGCTTCTCCTCCCTTGGCATATCTAGAAATTCTACTCTTTGGAGCTCTTGAATTATTCGCAGATACCTACAAAATTTATGTTAAAAAATGGCCATAAGAGTCTAAAAATATAGACATTTAAGATGCATCAAACCTTGCAAATTCCTCACTTCCATGAATGCTTCTATAGTCAACATGCTTTCCATCTTCAGACGTGTAGGCTTCAAAGATAGCATAAGCCAAAAATCTCAGCCTTGCTGAAATTTCTGTTATGGGTTTAGGCGTTGCCTCAATTATACCTCTGGGGATGTTGTAACACTGAGATGATATAGTAGGATCATCATCCAGGAAACGATACAAATGATTGCCATCCTCAAACAGATTCTCACTATAAGATCAAGCATCATGGAAAAAAATCTTGTAAATGATGAGAATGGAATAAGGAAAAGGGACAAAGAAATTTCAAAAATACTTGGCGAATATTGCAATTTCCAGGGACTCACTCTAGAACATGTTGAAAGAAACGTTTGCTTGCAAGTTTCCGTCCAAATTCAACGGCCTGCTTGTTACACAATGTGGAGAGAAAAACTTCAAAATCATATCACCGAATCTAACTTTGGAATTTTGTTAGGTGTGGAGCGTTGTTCTAACAACTAGATGATTAATTCATCAGAAGAATTAAACAAACACAAAATTCAAATGATCCATCAAACACTGTTTTGTCTCAGAAAGATTCGGGACATGTATACGGCATAATTGATAAGACATGATATGCATGAAACTTTTCATCAAGTTGATGAAAACAAAGACAACAATGAAGCCAACAAAAGAAATATAATCCCATTATTTTGGACAGTCCATGTTGTGCAATTTAAGCAATTACCAATGGTAAGGGCATGAAGTTTATGAGCTTCAATATACGTAGCACTTACATCCCTGATCATACTAAACAGAAGGAAGCCAGTAGCTTCAAACTAAGGACTCCATACAGTTGCATCCAAAAGTAGAAGTTTTTGTCCATCATCTTGAATAAAAATCACCAAAAAGCATTACCTCACCTCTGAGTTTGATAGACACTAAACAGTACAATGCCCTTGGAATGGTATGATGCTAATCAAGTCTAAGAGATTGCTCATAATTATGTAGTAACTTCTAAGAGTGGAATGAACTTGCATTTGAGGTAATATATAAGATGAAATTAACTATTTAACATCATTTCACAAGAAACTATTGCAATTCCTAGAAACCTAACTTCTCAAAAGTCAAACGTTAGCCACCCATGTTCAGTTTGTCTATAGTTCAAGCAGAAACATCTAGAACATCCAACACACCCTCTAACCAAATTGTGTTCAACTTCTTACACCAAAAAATTTGAAACACTCTTAAACTAAAAGCTTCCAAAATTGCCAGGGAAACAATTCATACTGCATTATGCATAAGTAACAACTTTACTTAAATCAATCCCAGAAAAGGATTCATGTCACCTAAACTTGCAGTTCCAAAACAATAAATACCCTATATGTTCAAAGGAGAAGAAATTGAATATACCAACCGACCTCTTCCCTCTCCAGATATTGATCTTCTGACAGGAAATCTACAGCCTCTGTACCTAGAAAACAGTTGGCAAACCTTCGCATCTTGTAAAACCGGTCCTTAACAACTATAAATTCTTTCATTTTTCGAATAATCAGAGCTAGTTCATCCACAGATCCACTGCTAGAAGCATCATCTTCACCAGAAAGAGGCGGTAAAGGAGCTTCAAATGATGGTGCTTCAGTGACTAAGTACTCAATCTTCTCTTCAAACTTTTGAGACTCATCTAAGCTCTTGAGCTCAGTCAAGCCCCCAATTACAATTTCATTGAAGAACACCTTAGGAACAGTAGATGACCCGGTAAACTTTTCTAGCTCCAGCTTCCTACTTGGGTATACGTCAATATTGATCTCAACATATCTAAGCCTTTTCTTGTGCAAAAACAACCTAGCCTCCTTGCAATCTTGGCACCCTAATCTTGAATACAAAATAATTCTTCCTTTCATGGCTATAGGTTGGTGTGATTCCTCAGTCACTCTAGCTCCCTGCACAGTTTTATTTTCTGCATCAGCATCACGTGAATTCATGAGATAATTTAGTGGATTCCAAGATCTGTCCACTGATTTTGGAGAAACTTCTGCATTTTCTCTGTCATTGGCTGAATCTGGTGCTTCCTTTTCTTCCCCCAAAGAAATTTCTTCCATTCCATCCCTTTTTCTGGAAAGAACCCGCATTAAGCTGGTCACAGCAACGGCACTCTTCTCCTTGACAAAGTTCTTAAGAGCCACAGCCTTCTCAGGCCATGCAGAGGTATCATCTTCACCATCAGCATCCAACGAATAAATAGATGAACCTCTGTTAGCTTCCATCCCAGAAAATTCAGTTCCATCAAAAACAGGCTCTGGCTCTTTCTCCTCACCTAGAACTGTCTCTATAGTTCGTTTTGTTTCTTCTTCATCCTTGCCCCTACTATCATCCATCTTGTCACCAAAATCAGATTGTTGAACCTCATTGTTCAGCTTTTCTCCTTCAGACTTAGATTGTAAATGTCCAATCTCATCCCTCTTGTCTAAGACATTATGTTTAGTGCCTACCTGTTTTTCTGCATGATAACTAGAATCATCCAGAGCACTCTCACCATTCTTCTCACTGATGCTATGTTCTTCACTATCCTTGTCATATCTGGACTCAACCTTAGTGATGCTGTGGGCTGTCATCTCCTCAGATACGCCCTCTACATCATCACTTCGGACATGAATGTCACCTCCCTCCAGCTTTCCAGATGTTGAAGAAGTTTCCATGTTTGTATCTGTCGCATTAATTTCCACAAAAAGGACAACACATCAACTTCAGAATACAAAACTCATAAAAGCATTCTCAGCAACTTCAAGGTTTTCAGCTTCTGTTATATCAGATATCCTGAAATATGCACAGGACTTAAAATGTCAAAGTTACAGAAAGAAGACTGCTTGGCTATAGGAAATCATGAGATCATACACAAACATAAGCTTGTTCTATAAAGAGTGCATTCTGAATCATATAATGATATAAGACAGGAAGAACATACATTATTTATAAAGCACAGGATTGATAGCAGAATTATGTCATCCAAAGTACCCAAAAAAAATTTAATGTGGTTTACTAATTTTCAGAGTTCACGGCCCCACATAGCATCGTCCTTTCCCGCCAACACCACATCTCACAGCGTAGAACATGAAATGAAGTGAAGATCCCAAAGACAAAAGAGGAAAAGTAAAATTTCCTTCATTCAAAGGGAAAAACGACATTTTAGAAAAGAACAATCAAGAACTTTCTAGTCCAAGGAGTCCAAACCAAATCTTGCCATGCCCCTTCAAATAACAATGAACAGTCAACATCATACTATAAGCACAGCGACCGTGACCATGCAAATTCTAACGTAGGACGCATGGACTAGTGGCTACATCAGTACCACTATTCTATGAAAACATGATCACCTGGCAACCTTGTACATAGATATCTAATTAGTAATAAAAGAGCTCCCAGACCTACCTTTAAA
>JANIPM010000006.1:20921838-20932486 GCA_027478405.1 Erythroxylum cassinoides
GCCGTAGCTTACCAATCTCGTGTGGCGCAGACTCGGATATCACCACGATATCGGGTTCGGGTCTTGCGGGGTTGGGATGCTACATGTGGACTGGTAAATTAGTGGATTATTCCAATCTCCATATATTTGAAAGTTCGGTCTATGTGATGTTCAATGCCCAAGAAGCTACAAAGTTGGATCCAAAATCCAAAAGTTGCATTTTCTTAGGGCATGTTAAAGGTGTGAAGGGGTATCGTCTGTGAGATTCCACTGCTCACAAGATAGTTATTAGTAGGGATATTATTTTCATGAAAGATAAGGATCAAAAGCAAGTAGAAAATGATGGCACTATATAAAAGAATCCAGAAACTACAATAGTATAAGTGGATCGAAAAATTCATCAAAATTATTCTTCTAAAGCTGTACCAGAGCACAAGGAGAAAGAACCAGTTGAATATGATGTTCTAGATACTCGGAGATCGACTCACATAAGAAGAGCACTGAGTTGACACTCAGATTACATTATAGAGAACAATATTGCATACTGTCTTTTAACTGAGGATGGAGAGTCGTCAACTCTTTAAGAAGCAATGAATAGTTTAGATGAATCTCAATGGATAATAACAATGCAGGAAGAAATTGAAGCTCTGCATAAGAATAAGACACGGGAGCTGGTATCACTACTATAAGGAAGAAAGCCTATTGGCAATAAATGGGTTTATAAGATCAAGTAAAGTGGTAACGATCAAGTAGAGCGATATCATGCTAAATTGGTGGTAAAAGGATATGCTCAGAAAGAAGGTATTGATTTTATTGAAATATTTTTTCTTATGGTTTGACTCACTACAGTTCGAGTAGTTTTGGCAATATATGCTATATTTGACTTGCATCTTGAGTAGTTAGATGTGAAAATTGCATTTCTTTATGGAGATCTTGAAGAAGAAATTTATATGCTCCAACTAGAAGATCTTGAAGAAAAAGGGAAAGAGAACTTGGTTTGTAGGTTGAACAAATCTCTATATGATTTAAAGTAGGCACCGAGGTGTTGGTATAAGAGATTTGATTCCTTCATCATGAGCCTTGGATACAGCAAACTAAATGCAGACCCTTGTGCATATTTCAAGTGGTTTGAAAAAGATGATTTTATAGTCTTGCTGTTGTATGTAGACAATATGTTGGTAGCAGGTCCTAATAATGATCGTATCAAAGAATTGAAGGCACAATTGGCTAAGGAATTTGAAATGAAGGACTTAGGACGAGCAAACAAGATTCTAGGGATGCAAATTCACCGAAACATAAATAATAGGAAGATTTGGCTTTCTCAGAAGAATTATTTGAAGAAGAGAGGATGGAGATGTCTCAAGTAACCCTCTTCTTGTTAATTTCAAGTTATCCTCATGTATGAGTCCTAGCAATGAAGAAGAGAGGATGGAGATGTCTCAAGTACTGTATGCATCAGCAATAGGGAGCTTAATGTTCACTATGATTTGTACAAGACCAGATATTGCACATGCAGTGGAAGTTGTTAGTAGATATATGGCGAATTCTGGTCGAGAGCATTGGAATACTATTAAGAGGATTCACAGATATATCAAAGGAACCTCAGATGTTGCATTATATTATGGAGGATTAGATTTTACTATCAAAGGATATATTGATACTGATTATGCAAGTAATCTTGATAAAAGTAAATCCACTACAGGATATATGTTTACACTAGCTAAAGGAGCTGTGAGCTGGGTTTCAAAACTGCAGTTAGTTGTGGCTATGTCAACAACAGAAGCAGAATATGTAACAGCTACACAAGCTAATAAAGAAGCAATGTGATTGAATATATTGTTGGAAGAAATTGGGAATAAACAAGAGAATATTACTCTGTATTGTGACAGTCAGAGTGCTTTGCATCTTGCAAAGAATCCAACATTTCATTCAAAGACAAAGTACATTAGAGTTCAATATCACTTCGTTCGTGAGAAAGTGGAAGAAGGAACGGTGGACATGCAGAAAATTTATATAATGGATAACCTGACAGATTTTATGACAAAAACAATCAACAGTGACAAGTTTATGTAGTGTCGATCATCGTGTGGCCTGAAAGAGAAGTAAGCAACATGAAACGGTAAGGAAGAAAGAATAATGTGAAGATCTGATTGGCTCTCAATCAAATCTTCAAGTGAAAGAATTGTCAAAAATAGTAGGCATCGAAAATGGTACCTACCAAAGTTGACAGAGAAAAGGATATGGTAGGCATTGAAAACGGTGCGTACCAAATTTGAAAATTTAAGAGGATAGTTGCCCAAATGGCCAGCCATCCTATACGTTTTCTTGCCTTTAAATAGGTAGGAGCTGAAGATAATAGAAATCACAGAGAGCAAAAAAAAGAGAGACATTAGATGAAGAGAGAAAAATAAGCGGTGCAAGAGAGACAGTGAAGTGAGAGAGAAAAGAAAGAGAAAGAAAAACAAAAATATTCTGTGTATTTTTTAGTCTAATTTTTCCTTGTAATTCTCCAGTTTTTCTTAGTAGTAATGTCTTCTATTCTTACTTGTAGTTTTTACCTTAATTTGGAAGTTTTCTACGTAAAATCTGTGTGTTCATTACTATTCTTTCAGTCTTATTTAATTGCGAACCTGCTCTAATCCGGTCGATTCAACATTATTGAGTCAACAGTAATAGAAAAACATCCGAAATCGGTTACATATTTCAAACATCGAGGGACCAGTCCAGAGGCAAGCAAGTTCTACTTTGAATATGCTCTGAACTTTGTCATTTTCTAAACAGAAGGGGAATAGGCGGGTTTGTTGGATTACAATGCATAATCTTAATGGATTTGGAGAAAAGAAATATGGCAAATTCATTCTTCTTTAAGCGTAATCTTTTGAAAATTGAAACTTTAGATGATAGAAATTTATCCATCTAACTACAGTTGGTGTGTAGCTAGAAGAAAGCAAAAAGAAATCCTTTTGATTCAAAACCGTGTTCCTGCGATCACAAGAATTGGGGGGTCGGGTCACGGGTGCCATGCCAGCTAGACTGTTGCACACTGCATTACAGTCCAGGTCAAGGTTATAACACTGGACTGGACTCAGAAACCGCAATATCAAACTCACAGGAGCACATCGGGCCATTGGCAATTTTCAGTCTTGTGTGAGGTTATGTTTAGTTACTCCTCTTTCAGTACCAGGTCTGAGCAGGCATGCTCATATCCCATTCCTCCCCACAAATGGGGGAAGTTCTGTAACTTCGAGAACAAGTGGGTCTATCTAGCATAGGGAAACCATGGATTACGTACGTGCAACACCTAGGAGTGGCTACTCTTTAGCCTTTAGACAACCGAATCTAACGTATAGGACAAAAAGTGAGAGTGACAATTCATTCTGATGAAAACGATTGCCCCTAACTAAACGGTTATACACGAGTCAACTTTTACTGGTAGATTATGTACACCAGACAACTGGATCTGCTTCTTTTATATATATATATATATATATTATTGTTATCAAATTTAGCATATTAAGACTGATGAATTGATATGGATTTAACATATCATATTATAATCTAGAAATTTAGTAAGTCGCTATTTGTTTCAAATTAAACTAATCTATTTAATCGATTCGTTCTATGACACAGTTGTTCCAAAGGGGTGGGCAAAGCCTCACGCATCTAACACGTGAGAATATTCCGAATTAGCGATAGCCACTGAAGGAGCTAAAGTGGCTTTGCCACTTTAAGAACACGCTTTAGGAGTTTAGGTCGTTACCCCACCGCATGCATAGTATACATCACACATGTATGAACAATAGCATTTGCCTTCCTTCTCTAAATCCACTAAACTTCATTTGCATAGATACCCAAAGTCACTGGAGAATCAGACCAAGGTTAGTGTTTGTACACTTTGTGTTCTTTCCACAGCCACACATGTGTAGCTTGACTACATATCAAGAGCATTAGAGACAGTGGATTCCTAGTTATAAACAATGGCAATTTGCAGGTGCAATTTCTTAGACAGAGGAGGAGTAAGGACAACCTTGACACCCAAGTGACAAACATTCGTTTCTTGTCCTGTACACCTGACTAAGGGACTTTACAATTTTGTTACTATACCGTGTAAAGGAAATATTTGCCACAAAAGAAAGCACACATATACAGAAAAGCAAAGCTTAGGTCCTATAATAAAAGAAAAGGTAATAAGATGATTTTCTTTTGCTCGAGCAAGATAGCATTAGCAAATTGTGCACAAAGAAGGAAGATTCAGGGTGGTACGTAGTTGCCACTTTAAAAACTTATCTTTGAGTGTTTAGGTTTGATGGTTAGCCAATAAAATAAGATTTAGGTTCCGTGAGAGATGGGACTTAGAGGAAAGGAGTTGCCAATAATTAAGACATGAAAGAAAGAAGGTTAAAGAATTTCAATGTCGACCCACCTTAAGCATTTATATAAAGCAAAAGTTATCTCTTTTACGTTACCTAACTAATGTGGATAGTGGGTGTCTTTAAGCCTTTTTACATCCCCTAGACGTGTAGAGATTCTGGTCCCTGTTGAGCAACTATGTTATTGTAGAATCATTTATATGTTAGTGATCTTATGTAATAAGAGTTCATGGAGTAACAGAGTCCTAAGACATCATGATTAAGAAGTCTTCAAATCAAGCGAAAAGGAAGTTATGAGAGCCCTTTCCAATCTCAATTATCTTATAAACCAGAACAAACAGACGTATGTTATCATCTACAACTGTAACCAAGTCCTTTATAATCCATGCTCCAGTGGCGGCTACCTCAGTGGTGATCATGTAATTCATACGCATGGACACATACTTGGCCCAAAGTCACTATTTATCCTTTACACATCTGTCCACTTTTGTTTTCTTGCTCTTGTTTATGATTCTCAATTGCTAAGCTGACAAGGCGACATCCTTGCTCAGGCTGGCAACTGCAATTAATTCCTAAGTAGGTATTTTTGCTTTTACCTTTGTAATCCGCCAAAATTAAAAGTACAGGATAAGTTGTTCCGTCAACCTTATTTTAATTTTGTTCTATTTTATTTTAATCATTTATTTACGTGAGTCTTTTATAAATAAATAGTTAAAATAAAATGAAGCTGGATTGGAATAAGATAGAAGAGACAAAAAAAATCTAAAGAAGAAATTAATGATTTTATAATTTAATAGAAGAGATGGCGAAAAAATTTTCATTAGCACAACCTTAATAATTCTTGACGAAATTTTAAGATGGTCCATTAACATGTACAACTTACAGGTATATATATACTCGTATTTTTTCAAATTTTCACCTCATCTCATTAGACAATAACTATATTAGGTTTACTCCAAGGTTGTCAGGTATTTAGGGTAAAACGATGGGTAATTCACGCAACACATAGTGCATCAAAACATTATAAAAAAACTAACCGAGTGCTCTCTCACATATCATCTGTATGGCAAAACTTTACGGATTCGGTTTGGAAGCATTGGCCAATTGCAACTTTCTTTAAGTGAGAAAATTGTTATATTGTTCAATAATTCATGTTGTATATGTTCCTGGAATCTTTTCATCTTAAACTGGGAATGGACGACAGACGTACCAAAGTTTTTGGAGTTGGTTACACTTTCTTTTTTTTTTTATTCGTAGACGGGTCAAGCGGGCACACCTGAGGACCTAACTGGCACACCATCCCATAGACGGGTCAAGCAGACGCACCTCATCATTGAGGGCCCAACTAATTCTCCATCTACAGGTAAAACTCCGGCTGTCCCAAGCTCTTACAAGAGGGGCTAGCATGGAATTGAACCTGGGACCTAACCAAAGTCAAGCCCCGCTCTCAACCATCGAGCCACACCCCTTGAGGGCGGACTTGGTTACACGATTGACCAAGGTAAGGAAGTTAACCATTCTAATTCATAGTGCTGTGGATTAAGATTATACAGTAGTTATAGTATATAAATAACTAGGTAATAGTAATTGAAATTTCCCTTTTAAGGACGGTTCAATTGATAAGCTCACTCTTCAAACAATCTTTGCAACTAAGAACTACGAGTTTGACTTAAAACTTTTTTATCACTTCAATCTTAATTCAGTATAACTATTTAGTTATTTTAAATTTTCATCATTTTACGTTGACATTAATTTTTACTTAAGTAATTTGGTTTAAGGTAAACAAAAATACAAATATTTTTTCTGTTCTTAATCATTATAGAAAATACCTTTATTATTCAAAATTATAAAAAATATTTTATGGTATTAAAGAACTAAAAATATTAAATTAATTTTTAATAAAATTTGCTATTAAAATTATGTTAGAATAATCATCTATGTGTTTACCAATTAATTATGTAATAACTAATGTTTAAAAAATTTAATATTATAATATAATTTTAAATAAGTGACCAAATGAATATTCATTTCTTTTACCTTTTGTATTACAAGCTTTCATTATTCAAGACTCCCAATCAGCTTATTTTAAAGAGAACATAAAACTGTAACAAAAATATGACTACGACAGCCACTCCTCCACCATCAGCACCGCCTCAGCGACTACCAACCCCACGTGGCACTTTAACACGGCCGCCGGAGAATGCCGTCAGCATAAGTCGAGTTTCGCATTATAAGATGACACAATAAATAGTGTATTAGGTAGCGTGGAGTGGCGTACGTTAAGATTGATGAGAGGTGCGCATCTTATGCTTCTTTTATTTTATTTTGTTTTTCATAAAGTCTTTTACTAGTTGTCTTTGCTCAGACAGCGACTTTAACGGGTTGACTGTAGCGTTCAAAAACAAAAGAAGGAAAAGAAAAAGGTTTTCTTTTTCGGCCATTATTAGTTAACGTTGATTCTGTTTCTTTTATGTTCTTTGTTGAAAGAAATACGGGTGGTGGTGTGGTGACGTTCATTTCAACAGCCAACTTGTTTGGATTGGAAAGGATGCCATGACCTGCTTTTAATTGGGTTTTCTTGCACAGATTTCTTCTTGAGAACGATCTTTTTATTCGAGGTTACTTTGCACTAGCGCTTAGCTTCAAAAACTTGAGCTTTGGTTTTTTCCTCTTTGTTTTGCTCCCACTAGCTACTTGGGAAACTGAAAGAATATGAAGTTGGCGCCTTATTTGTAAAGGATTCACTGAAGTGTTTTATGAGGTTAGTAGTGAAAGGCTAATGATTTTTCAAACTCTTTTGTCATGTTGGATGGGCTGGTCTTGTTCTGGTGCACAGCTGTTGAATTTTGTCAAAAATGGAAATCTACAGTTTTCATCTTGTACAAAGGGCACAATTTGGTCTTTTCTGATCAAACTGTTTCTGGGTATCTATGTTTCAAGCTAAAATAACTCCATTTACACTTTCTTCTGTCCAACCCTTCATTTTAGTTCCAGCTAACCTGCAAAAGGGTAGTTATTGAGTGATGTCAAGTGAGTGAAAGTTGGAAGAACTGTAGCCTTTAGGTTAGATTGAGCTTCTATTAGTACAAGATTCAGTATGCCTTAAAAATTAACGCTTTTCCTGGTGTAGATTGTACCACTGCACAGAGACACTTTTGTTTTTTTTTTGTTTTTTTTGGGTCCTGATCTCCAGGAGGGCTTAAGACTTTCCAATCGTTCGTTAACTTTCGGATTTACTTTTACTAGTGGAGGACTTCACAGCGTACTTTTAACTGATGCAATCCAAATTATTGAGTTTCATGTCTCTTACCTCCTCGTCTGTCCTCTAAACAAGTTCCAAAATTTGGAAAGTCGCAGAAGTTTGTGAAGACGGTTCGAAGTTGAGAAATGAGGAGCAAAACTATGCCGTTGAATGGCCTTGATGATCTATTACCTAGTTAAACAATTGCTTGAGTTAGATTAGGATATGTCTCCGATACATGACGGATAGTCTATATACTGAGAGTTGACTATGATTCGTCACCTTCTATTGTCTGGCAAACTCTAATAAGAGTTTAATGCAACTCTTTGACTGCAATCGTTTAATCTACTCTTTATTAAACGTGTCTAATCTTTTTCCCATTTCCAGCGTCCCATTTGTTGGAACATGAGCTCTTCGTCAACTCAGATAGCCGCTGTGAGAGGAATGGGCATCTATGAGCCATTCAACCAGATTAGCTCATGGGGGGGCACATTCAGAGGTGATGGAAGTCCGAATATAGGTTCATCCACAATTCCAGAGATGGATGGTTCGCCAGATAATAAGGTGATAATGTGCTTACGTTTTTAGATCATGAATCATTACTCATAATAGTAATAAATTATTATCATTATTATTTCTAACCTATAACTGAGTTTTATGATTGAATTTCCCTAGATTGAATATGTTTCTCCTGAATTGGAACCTTCTAGAAGTGATCATGAAACAAGCAGACCTGCGAATAAGGTGATGGAATTGCATTCTGCTCTTCCTCTCTATATCTTACTTTTTTTTTCTTTTAATATACTTTAAGTTTGTACGGTGAAAATGCCTCACAGATAAAACACTGTACAACTGGAAACTAAATTAAATTCTTACTTTTACTTCTTACTGGGATGGAATGTTTTTGTTCGATAACAGAGGAAAGCTTTTTTCTTCTTTCTGTCACGATGCTGTCTGAAACTTCTACTCTTTAAATTTCTTCTTGCATATTCAAGAGATGTCCAACGAATGTTGTCAACTGTTTAGAAATGATTAGTATTTTTCCACAATGATGTTTGTTGCACGCTTACACTGACGCCTAACTGGTCTTCATCTTGGTGATGAGCCTATTTGTTTTTATTCTGAAGTCTCTGATCCTTTCTGCTTTTTTTTTTTTTTGCATGCATAAAGTATTGGAAGAAAATAATATTTAGTAGCATAAGAAATAGCAAAGACTACCACTTCTTCAAGATACTATGAGCACTAAATTTCAGATTGCCATGAGGGAGCTGCCTTTAACATCTAATATCTTTTTTCCCTTTGATCTCCATTCTTCTGTCTTCCAAGAAGGAAGAAAGGAAAGTAGCATTTCGATGTTTTTACTATTATACTAATGCACATTTTTTGTCTGCAGACACAAAGACGCTTGGCACAAAATCGGGAAGCTGCTCGCAAGAGTCGTTTGAGAAAAAAGGTAAGAGGTTAACCTGTTCCCTTAGAACTGTGTGCCAGATGAAAGCGTTCTGCATGTGGACATAGATAATTATACTTTAATTTTGCTTCCTAGGCATATGTTCAACAATTGGAATCAAGTCGTCTGAAGTTGGCGCAGTTGGAGCTGGAAGTGGAGAGAGCTCGACAACAAGTGAGATTTAAGTGATTTGTACACGAATTTCTTTACATAAATCCTTGGAGATACCAGCCATCTAATGGTGAATATCTCACTGCAGGGTATATATATAAGCAGTGCATCAGATACTAGTCATTTAGGATTGCCTGGAACTGTAAATTCAGGTTGAGATTTTTTCTGATGGCACATGCTGTTTAACATATTACATGTCCTTATGACTCCCCATTTATTATGTTTATTGAAATGTTTTTATTTTGAATTTGTAGGAATTGCCACATTTGAGATGGAATACGGACACTGGGTAGAGGAGCAACATAAACAAATTTTTGAACTCAGGACTGCATTACAGGCCCATATAACCGATGTCGAACTTCGTATACTTGTAGAAAATGGCATAAATCACTATAACAATCTTTTCCGGATGAAAGCGGATGCTGCAAAAGCTGATGTCTTCTATCTCATTTCTGGAAAATGGAGAACATCAGTAGAGTGCTTCTTCCTCTGGATTGGAGGATTCCGGCCATCAGAACTTTTAAATGTATAGCTCAGTGTTGGTCTATTGTGATGATTATGGACATTGTGTTATTGGTTTCATTTAGATTGGTTAGGTTGTTGTCTGTTTTCATATTAGGATGTCATGGCATTATTCAACTGCACTTGTGAAAACTTGTTCTGCATCTTGTTCACTTCAAGTCAATGTGAATTATAACTAATGCAAGTAGTTTTATACAACATATCAAAGAAAACGGACTGCTTCAAATTTTTATGTGGCCTGACATTACAAACACTGGGGTAGTTCAGAACTTTTACTGGGACGTGCTTGAGAATAGTGTTCTGATATTTGTCTAGTTCTTATCTTTTTCTTGGAAAATAGTCAAGTTCTTATGTTTATTTTTGCAGGTTCTTATGTCCCAAATTGAGCCATTGACTGATCAACAGCTTGAGGAAGTCAACATTCTTCGCCATTCTTCTCAGCAAGCAGAAGATGCTCTTTCACAAGGTATTGAGAAACTTGAGCAGACTCTGACGCAAAGCATAGCGGTTGATCTAATGGGTGCTGGGAGTTACAGAGCTCAGATGGCTTGTGCAATGGAGAAGTTGGAGGCAGTGGAGGGTTTTGTGAACCAGGTAATAACTAATTTCCTTCCAATAAGTTGGTATGCACTTCATTTTCTACATCACTCTATGTTGTTCTTTCAGGAGTCTTTTGGTTTTACTTATATTTTTTTGTTATGATTTTTAGTTTTAGTTTTCTAAGTTTTGGTCTCTATTTTTTGAACAAAAAAAACCCTTTAAAAAATGTCTGGTTTTAGTATCATTGTATTACATTTTTCGTACTGATAATAATTAAATATATAATTTTATGAATTAACTAAATAATTAATATAATTTTGATATCTTATACAATATTTATTAATAAATATTATTATGTTATATTAAAATAAGTAA
>JANIPM010000006.1:20956897-20967727 GCA_027478405.1 Erythroxylum cassinoides
CTTAACCTCTCCAACTTAAGTGACCTTCCTATTTTGCCCTCAAACATTTTTACTCTTTCATTTCCACTTACACCATACTATACTCAAATTAATTTTAATTTTCCATTAATACTTCCAATTCAATCAAACTAAACAATAAATCATACAATCAACACAATTCATACTTAATAACATCAATAAAAGAAATCTGGGGCCCAACATTACCACTCATCCACACCCCTTGGGTTGGCCTTAATTTCTTTTTTAAAAAAGAATCTCTTCCTACCAGTTGTGGTAAAATAATACAGGTTTAGTTATTTTCAATTTTTGATATATTTAGAGATAGGAAACAAAGGAAATATAGACCAATGAAACATACTGCTGCATGTCTAATGTAATATATAGCACAATCCTTATTACGTATTTAGAATCATACATGAAAGGATTAAAAATAAAGGTAATGCAGAATACTTAATTTTGGTTCCGTCTCTGATTCCGATATCGTTTCTGAGCTCTAAACGATTACGAATCTCCCAGGAGCTTTATGCAAAGTGTTTCCCGACACGAGGTTCAGGCCTTGTTATAGTTTTCTCAATATGTAAGCTCTCTTAACAGGTTAGAGATTCCTTATTTTTATGATTAATATGAGCAACTGCAGGAGACCTTAATCTTTACATAGCTTTCATATTGGGTTTTCACATCACAAGGTCGATATGGGTCTAATCCACACTAATTGAGATCTATTTTTGCCCGGACTTCGAACAATTGATTTAGATCATTTATTTGGTCACTTTACTATCTTTATCTGGACCAAATTATGTAACGTAACCGATAATTTATTGAAAACTAAAAAATGCAATCAATAGTTGTCCAACTTTATGGGAAAGGACAAAATTGTCCAACATTCTTCCCTCTGGACAAGCATTAATTGCAGTTTTGACTCTAGTATAAAACATTTTAAAAACTCGGGTAAGTCACACTCCTAAATCAGTCGACTAAGTTCTAAAAACAAAACATTTGATCTAAAGATAATGAAAGTCCATAATTCTATCCTGTAAGGCTTTCGATATTGAAAAGTATCAAATGCATGTGTCATATGCGACGCAGATCTAATATAATCACGTATACCTAATACCTCACTAACATGAAAGGAAAAATGGAGTGTGGCAAACTAGGATGATACCTTTATAATCTAAATTATATCATCTTTGATTGTAGGTCTCGATTTTTTCAACTTTATGCTAAACCACATATGCTAAATTGCATTAGAAAATTCACGTTTTCTCTCACCAAATGCTAAACAGTATTAGAGAAAATATTTGTGGTCTCCAACTGAATGCTAAACTACATTAGAGAACCTTTATAAGAATAGAAACTTATATCCCCCCATGTCAAGTTAAATTCATGGATATCCTTACTAAAATTGTATGCGTCTAAATGACATAGGCACAAGCTCAATCTGTATATATGCCAAATGACCTTTAAATGCTTAAGATCGACACAAATATTGAGACTTTCATATGTATTATGACAATGTATGATAACATGTTTTACTAAGGATAAACGATGATCATTTTTATTGATGAAATATGAAATATCATACTTTCATAATACATCAAAATGTACAAATGTACATGGAGCAAACATAACGATCCCTTAACTAATAGTGTCTAAAGACGTCAAAATACCCATACTGTATACTTGTATCACAAACACAAGTGCACGAAGTCCTTTAGGTAAAGGATCCACTTACAGTTCCTCAGTCCTTAAATGCTCTAAACCTTAATGTTACCTTTTCGTATCAACACCTTTATGACCAAATAATTGACCTTTAAATGCTAAGATCTCGTGATATTCTTTGTTGTTATTAAACAATGCAACAAGAAGATTACCATAGTACAACCAAATGGTCTAGCCACTAAATCAACCGCAGACAACTCAGAAATTAAGTTTATGAGTTAAACTGTCTGTGAAGCAGTCACATAGCATGCACTCTGCATGCATAGTTGAGGAAGTTACTCATGTCTTCTTAACACACTTCCATGCTATTGTACTATCTATAAACTTAAAATTGTAATCTTAAGTGGACTTTCGATCATCCGAGCACATAGCTAAAATCTGAATCTAAATTTCCTACGAGGTTTAGTCTGTTGATTTTTCTATATGTCAACATATAATCCTTGAGTCCCTTTAGTATCTCAACACTCACCAGACTACATTTTATGAGAGGTCTGATGAGTGTTAAGATCTATCCTGGTGAATCTAAATACTTATGACAGAAGATGGTACACCAAGGTCCTTTACGTCAAAGTTCTTGACCAAAAGTTGATTAACCTCATACAATATGGTCAAGTAATTTGACGTAAGAAATAACTTTGCTCCCCTTGACCTCATAGTACAAGCATCTTTTTAACTTTATTTTTCATAAAGTTGAAAGAGGTCAAACCTTATTAATTGTAAGACATCACTTTTAGGAGTTTGATATAAACCATATATTGATCTGTATAATGCGCAAACCATGTCAGTTCCATTTGTATCTTGAAATCCTTCAGGTTGTACCATACAAACCTCTTCATAAATTTCTTTATTCAGGAAAGCAGTTTCGGCAGCTATCAAATGTAACTCTATATCATCATCAGCTACAATTGCCTTAATCACTCAAAATGTATCCTATGAGGATACGAGAAAAAAGGTAACTTAAAGTTAACCTTTCTCTCTGAGCGAACCATTAGGCAACTGAGTAAGCCTATAAACCACTAAAATTTATCCTGAAATCTTTTAGGTCTTAAAACTTCATTTACAACTGATGGGTTTGCAGTTCCGATGCAAATCTACTAGCTCCTGGACCTTACTATACTTCATGGCTTGCATCTTGTCATTCATTGCATCCCACCACACATCCACATTGGGTCCATAAATAGCTTATATAAAAGTAACTAGATCCGTAACATGTCTAATAACATAATCTTGTACACCTGATAGACTATGTATTTAGATAGGATAATAGGTCGTCTCACTATAATGAATTTAAGTAATTGTATTAGATCTTGTACCCCCAGCAACCTCTATGTCTACAATTATAGGTTCCTGTTCTTGTACATGCGTGATATAAAGACCTAGATCTACTAGATCTAACTGTATAAATAGCGGGTACATGCTAACTATAGTATCTACCTTGCTATCATCTGAAAGGTCAATGGGCCCACCATCATCATAAACATGATATTCCAAAAACTTAATTGTTTGTGAGTTCACTATTCCGGTCTCTCCTTCTCTATAGTAAAATCTATAGCCTTAAAATGGTCGAGATATCTAACTAAATAGCAATGAGGGGAACGAGCATGCAATCTTTCTTTATAAGGATTATACTATCTCAGTAGGACAACCCCATACATGTGTGTGTATGCAAGGCTGGGTTTCCAAGCTTTTAAATAATTAGGTAGATTAGTCATCTTTTGCATTGACTTCTTTAAGTCCTTTAGGATGTAGTTATGCCATTCGACAACACACCATTTTGCTCAGAACTACTCGGCATAGTGAATTAAGTCACTATTCTAACTGATTCCAAATATCTAGCAAACAGAACTCTTATTGTCCTGAAACACTATGTTTGCCATGATATTCTCCTCTACGTTCAAATCTAACTGTCTTGATGAATTTTTTCAATTGGTTCTCAACCTTTAGTCTTTAAGCAGGAACACATAACTTTGATGGGAATAATTATCAACAAATTTCATAATACATTTAGAATTGTACAATGCAACTGTATAAGTTCTACCGATATCTATATGTATCAGACTCAATAAATCAAAAGCATGAATTGACTTCAATGTCCTTATTAGTCAACTTATCCCTACAATAGTCATCACATGTTCCTGGATCATCATAATCTAAAATTGAGAAATGCTTTCCTTGATCAATCTCTCAATCTTAGCTCTGAAAATGTGACTTAAACTTTTATGCCAGACTATGTATGACTTCTCATTCATCAGGGTCCTTCATTTTATAACTTGTTTAACAAGATATGAAGAAGCATATATCTAATTCAAGGTAAGACACATTCTATACAAACCATATGATAAGAAAGTTATACCATTATGTTTTGCATCAAACATCTGTGCAACAAAAGCATTAAATACAATACTTTAACCTTCTTTGTCCAAAATTGATCAAAAGATCACATATAAAATATATCGTGTAAAACCCAAATGAACCTTATAGTAAATTTTAGTACATACATCCCCTATAGATATTACTTCCACTTCTTTATTGCTATAAGTCATCAATTCCTCCTTTTCTTTAGTTGGCTTTATCCTTGATATGAACTACTGCATTGCGGAAGCACCTTGATAAGATGTTTCACTATATAGTCACCAAATACTTAATGTGACTATCGCAAATTAGATTCATAAATTGACAAGCCAAAGAGTAACCTAATGGTCACAGTCTTTCTTTTTAAACCTCATACTACTTGTTTCTTTATATCACTAGGACCTTTATCAGCACTAGTTTGACCTACATCAGCATGTGGAGAAGATTTAAACTTTCTACCTTGGAACTTAGCGGGCTTCATCCTTGTCTTTCCTTAAGCTGCTTCGAGGGCTGTAGGAGTAGCAAGCTTGAGTTTCTCCTCCTCAGCAACGCAATGGGCTATCAAAACACTAAAGTCCCAACATCTTCAATCTACTGTGAAGATGAATCATTCTCGATATGCACTTTATTACTCCCATTTTTTCTTTTATATACCTTATGGAGAATAATTCTTTCATCAAGGCACTTGTCTCAACATTAGGTGAGACTATGTACCTCTGGGAGACATTATCAAGAAAATCCTTCGCTATGTCTATGTTCGGAAGTCCACTTAGCAGATGGTTAGGAATGAATCTCCTAATAGTCATCAGACTTAATCTGTTAGACTAATCCTAGGCTTCATAGGCTGTTTTATGGGCTTTCAAGCTCATGGATGTAGATAGAGATGGTCTATCTGTCCATATTGCGACATCAACCTTAGTTATCTCCATAGCATCCAATACATCCTCTGTCCACTTCTTTGTATTGAAACTAGTCAGGGTTTCAATAGTGACACTGATTTTGTTGACTGAAATGGTGACTTCAAGATGATAATGTTTAAATTAGCACAAATGTAGGACAACAGCGATACTCAAAGCCATTAAATAGTATCTTTACTGAAAATCCGGTCACACATATTATGAAACACTTGTGGGCTGAATACATAATATATACAACTAGACATCTACATAAAAGGGATCAGAGTATAAATCATCAACTCTCATGACACTACCGCTTGTGGGTAAATAGATCATTTAAGCAAAGACTTTTCTCTATCTAATGCCTTTATACATATCTCAAAATCTCATGTAAGGTCAACATCTATGGGCAGAATAATCAAATATGAGACCAGAGACATCCCCTAACGTGTAAGCAGAATAATTCAAAATACTGACTTGAAAGGTCACTGTGGTGATTACATCCTCATCAGCACTCAAAAAGTACACAAACACAAGGGATACGTCTTTATTTTATCCTTATATTCTTTATGGGCATATAGTATGTGACAACGTAACATCAATGAATGCAAAAAACTAAATGAACAGTCTCATTGTCACACACTTATGTTGAAGATATTATCTGAAAACTTCATTTGAGACTTTTGTAAAAGAAAAATATCAGTAGAGTGACTATCACTCTTCACCGAACACTGAACCGACCACCTGAGACATTGAAACCTCATATATCTCCCTTATGGCAGTTCGTTGCACGAAAATTCACTAAAAAATAGCTTCAGAATGTCTTAATTCCTTTTTTGATCGACTATCATGCAATCCCGAGAACTGAACATGAGACTCGAGACATAAAAACTTAAAGTATCTTCCTCAAGTGATGTCCGAAGCATGAAAATTCACTAGAATTTGGATTCAGAATACCTTAATTTCTTTTTCTAAAGCAAAACTTTAATTTATTACTAATATAATAAATCTAGAAAAATGGAAAAACTTATTTTATAAATCTCTCGGACTTGGAAACTGACCCAAAACACCTCTACTGAATGGCGCGTGCAATGCATGTGCCACCACACGTTGTCCATTCGACGTGCCACATATATGGACAGATGTGGCTCGTGTGCGACACGCGCGTCGCACGTGCGATGCACCTATGACATGTGTCCATCTCCGACTGGGGCAACGTGTTGGCACGCGCTAACCATAAGCTGCTGCCTCCAGCTACTGTAGCTGCATCAGGGGCGAGCACTGCATGCGCTTTACATTTCGTCTCCCACCGTGTCTGGAGGTGATTTCTAGGGTCCAAGGATGTCACTCCGTTTGGCCCATTTTACCCGTTTTTCATAACTAGCCTTATGTATACCACTTCTACATAATTAAATACATAAAAAATTGAAAAACGAATCAAAACTTTAGGAAAACCATATGAGATGAAAAGCTGAAAAACCTTCATTTCTGACAATCCGATCACGTAACTGCTCTAACACACTTGTAATGCGTAACACAGACCTTATTACGTACCCAAGATCATACATGAAAGGATTAAAAATGAAGGTAATGCGGAATACCTGATTTCAATTTCATCTCTGATTCCGATGTCATTTTCGAGCTCCAAACGATCACGAATCTCCTAGGACCTTTATGGAAAGTGTTTCCTAACACGAGTTTTAGGTCTTTCTACAGTTTTCTCAATAGGTAAGTTCTTTTAACCGTCATAGATTCCTTATTTTTACGATTGATATGAGCAATTGCAAGAGATCTTAACCATTATATAGCTTCCATATTCAACTTCCCCATTTCAAAGCCAATATAGGCCTGGTCTACACTAATTGGGAATCATTTTTTTCCCTGACTTCGACCTGTTAATTTAGATCATTTATTGGGTCACTTTATTATCTTTATCTAAATTAAATTATATAACTTAATTGATAATTTATTAAAAACTAAAAAATATAAATAATAATTGTCCAACTTTACATGAAAGAATAAATTTGTCCAACATATAACACATGCAAGATGAGTGCGATAGTCAAAATTGTTGAATTCCTGGATATTTATAAAGAAGTAGAGAGTTTTGGTTAATAAAAAGTCTCTCGTGGTTAAAATCAAAGAGCATGTCAGCTTTCAAACATTTACCTACGTGGCTCGCTCCTATTTCAAATATTTACCCGTGTGGCCCGCTCCTATTAGCATATCGTGAGCTAAAGTGTTGTTTATTGTGCCTTAATCAGATATAAAGTTTAAAGGATATGATGATAGATTTAAAAGTTTAATTAATATTAAATATGAATAAAATTAAATAATTAAAAAATTAGTTTTATTTATCAACAAATTTAATATTTAATTGAACAAAAATTATATAAATAAAATTTTATTTATTTATTTTAATGTATATATAAATAAAAATTTATTTATTAATATTTATATTAATGTATAAAAAGTTATTAATTTATAAAAATTGACTAACTAATTAATAAATTGATCAATTTTTAATAATAAAAGTTGTTAAAATGTATCGAATCATAAAACTACCTGGTTGAAAATTTTTAATGTTAAAACGGATCAAATGAATAGAACCAATTAAATTTTTTAATGATCGTCTTACCATAGTGGCACAATCAAACCACATTGAGCTATCCTTTCATTTTCCTCCTCTTAGCCCTCTTGTTAGATATACCCATTTTAATTTATTACATGCCTACAATCACTAGAGCTATAATTGTATTATTTTTTAAATGATTAGTTCGTAGTTTGGGACTCGCCACTTGACTTGTACAATTTAGAAATGCCTCCCTCTTTTAGGGGAATAAAAGGCATCGATGGTGGCAAGGAATCCTGAAGTTGGTTCCTTGTTTCGTTTGTTGTCGGCCTATTTGAACCAGAAAACTAGGATTGAAAACGTTTAGTTAAAAGGTCATGGGCTATAGGGGTCTAGATCCAAAGCATAAGGTAGACACTCGCATTTGATAAATTGATAAATTTCAAGTTATATGTTCTATTAAAAACTTGAAATTTCTTCTACTAAATTTCAGATTTCGTATGAGAATATGGGAAGACATTTTTATATCTTTAATGGAGCGTGAACTGTTTAAGAATTATAAGGAGGTATTTGTTCGTTTTTATTTCCCTATATCGAGCCCGTTACAAATATATGCATAAGCGGAACCCCATCACTAGCTAACTACTAAAGAAAATCGATGCCTCTTATTGGTTGACCATCAACCTCACTATATATATTCATCCAAAATATCTATGTGTGGAAAAGCCACGACTTGGCGATAGATACATACACATTCCGACGTATAAGTTGGGATTTGATTAGCAATCTGTGGATGGAAATTGATAGGTTGATCAGATTTGGTAGGTAACTTATCTATTTCTTGCACATGTGTGTGTGTCTCTGTCTGTGTCTGCATGCACACATCTTTACTTTCACATATTTTCGTACAAACAACAGTAAGAAGCGTGGAGAGAAGAGAACAAAGTTAGATAGGGGCAGCCATTGAATATCAAGGCTCTTAGGTCATGTCAATATGATGCGTTTGTGGCCTATCTATCTACCGTCGGGGTCCTTTGGACGGAAGTTGTCCACACGTAAGGTAACATAATTGAGGATATTTCTCGATCCCGAATCATCTCGACCATTACAAAGCTTTTCTTCTCCTCAAATGATTGATTAGGTAAATGTAATGTAGCTACCACTGCAAACGTGAACGAATCTATTAAAACACCTCTATTTACTTTCCATTCCTTTTTTTTTTGGTCTCAGTCTAATATAATACACACAAGATTAAAAATTATTAGTAATAGTAATTTACAATAGAAAATAATCATGATCCGTGCTTTCTATCTATAAGCTTATTGTCTTCATTAGTCTTTTGTTCAAAGCAAATACAATGCGAAAATAAGGATGTACTTGTTTAGTGGGTATAAGTAAAGAGGAATAAGTATGAAATGAAAACTAGTGTTTAATAAGTAACTATAAATACAAAACTTTTATTTTGATTCCTTGTTTTTGACCATTGCTCCAAGTCATTCTTTCACATATTTTTGGCGCACATTCCCGCATCTTCTGCTTCATTCTCCTCACTTCGTCTGGCTCTGACTATACGCACCTGTAGTTTTTGTCATTTCACTCACCACGTGCATAAAGTTCTACCATCGAAGTATCAACTATCATAAACCAGTAAGAATTTTTCTCACACTTCTGTTTCTGTTTCTGCTTTTGCAACACACTTTTGTTTCTAATTCTATACCCTTTTTGTTTCAGGAAAATTGTTAACTCTCTTTTCTACTTCTAGAACGAGCTCTCTGATTTCATGTTAAAGCACCACTTGGATAGGTATCATTTCTTCTCTGATTTGCTTGTTGTATTTGATCTTGAGATGGTGTTGTTTGGTGGGTATTGTAAAGGAAAGTAAGGGAATTATATTAGGTTCTTTTTAGTTTTTGTTGATTAGATCCCTTAACATTTCTGGTTCGTGTTTATGTTTTTTGGTATTTTCTCTCAATTCAAATAGAATGCCTTTTCTGTAACTTCAATTTTTGTTCTTTAAGTAAAAAAAATAGCTCTACGCTATTTGGACTTGGGAGTGAAACATGTTCTACGCTGCTGACTAAGAATTGAATGCATGTTAGAACTTGTGGAAGGTCCCACATCTTTTCGTGGTATCAGTTACTTCATATGTTAATTAACAATTGTTCAGAGGATGAAGTGTTAAACTGTTATTTGGGTTCACTTACCTATCTGAGTTGGGATATTCTCTTGGGATTTGAATATAATTTCTAGAAGATAATGCTTAGCATGTAGTTCTGCAATTTCTAATTAGAAATTTTAATACTCATTCTTTTCAATTGATTTTCGAATATCTACTACCATACACCTAACTGATGTAATATTTGTTTCTGTTGAAATTTTTTCATCTACTAGGTTTAGTTTGTGAAACGTGCTTCTCTTTTTAATGACTTAGTCACGGGTTCTCAACCTACTCTAAGATTCCAATCTTTTCACATCAATAAGTAGAAGTACTTGAAATGGATTACTGTTTGACTACATTGCCTCTATCTAAATTAACCATTGGTACATCATATCCCTAACATTTATAGAATTAGAGTTCATGTACTCAGTTTTCTTCTTATTATTCAAAAACATTTTTAGAATGGTTCTCCATCATACTAACTAGTAATATGTCTCAGCATTGGTGTACCCTCATGATTTGCACGTAAGAAAGCTATCACACTGATATGCATTAACATTAAAATATCATCTCCTTTTACTCGTCTATTTTGTCAATTTAATATGTCTTTAATGAGTATTCTTTCCACCCAGTGCTTGCTTCTAGTGTTTAAAGAACTAGAATCTTCCTACTAATGCTTGTGTCTACTATTTAATACCTAACGAAAGCCATATTTTGCAGTTCACATTATAGAGATTGTCTATTTATTAGTTTTCTTTAGCCATCAATAAGAATGTCGGTGAATTTGTTGGTACTTCTTACTTAGGGGTCATTTTCATTTTTCTCGATATTCATTCATGCTTACATTACGCAATGCTTGATCTTTTTTTGTTTCATATATTGGTTGTGATTAATACCGAGAAAGTTTTGAGAGATTTTAAATGCATCACTTGTTCTTATTAGATGAGGATCACTACAACAAAAATGACATACAGTAACACTAGACAGTAACACTTTTGACAATATGTTATCAAATACTTATCTACGGTAACATTATGTCTTAAAATGTTATGATTATTAATTTGATAAGTAACACTTTATGATTTTATAACATATAATTTATCATTGATAACAAATTTTTTAAGTGTTACTAA
>JANIPM010000006.1:21015891-21029787 GCA_027478405.1 Erythroxylum cassinoides
AATCATTATTTTTATATTTTATTCTATGTGATTTATATTAAAAAATAATTTAATTTTTTATATAAAAATGTATACAAACAATTAAAGAATAATTTTAAATACAAACAATTATTATTATTATAATTAGACATAATAATAATAATAATAAATTTGAATAATTATTATTACAAATTATATAATAATATTAATAATAATATATTTGAATAATAATAAATACAATTATAGAATGATAATAATATTAATTAGACATAATGATAATAATAATACAAAATATTCAATTGCAAACCATTCATAATAAAAATACCATTGAATTACATCTTCCTAATCATATTAAAGACTAGGGGCATATTCGTCATTTGCACTATTTTCTGTCTTTGTCCCCTACAACCAAACACATCTGTCCTGGAGACGGAGATAAGATTCTCTGTTCTGTCCACCATAAACCAAACAGCTCACTGTCTTTAATTTCTGTTCCGTTCTGTCTCCGGATTTCTGTTCTGTTCCATCTCCAGCTATTAGAGACGCTAACCAAACGCAACGATAAGGTCGTCGGGGTTATGTAATTTGATTTAGGTAATTTTTAAATAGCGATGTCATTTCATTAATCTTCATTTATTATATTATTTTTGACTAATATGTATTAATAATTAAGGTTTTTGAAACACGTGACAAATCTACTTGAAAATTTGCTTAGGGAATCTAAATTCTTCTAGTGCGTAAAGAATGAGGGTCCAATTGACTAAAAAAAAGGCCTTATAAAAGTAAACCTTCATTTTTGCAACTATTAAGGATTGATTTTTTATGGTAATTTCTAAACAAATCTTATGTCAAAAGAATGTTATCACCAATTTTCTTACCTTGAATGAAGGTACATTTACAAGGATTAACAATAGAGCTCAAAATACATATATCCTCTTCTCTAAAATTTTACCACTATCTTCTTTAGCAAATCCAATGAAACTAAATAATCTACAAAGGGTTTAATTAGCAAATCCAATGAAACTAAATAATCTACAAAGGGTTTAATAATGGCTTCCACTCATATTTATGAGAGATACACATATTGAGTTACTGTTTGCCTAATATATCTAGGATTAATACTAATACTAACAAAATAAGCTATAAATTTACTCTAGGATTAGGGTTGTAAAAAGGGAGGCATGAGGCACAATTTATGAAAGAAATAAAATGAAGATTATTTTGAGTTAGATGTACTAGAGTTGATACGAAAGTCATATAGGGATTTAAGTTGAGTTAGATGTACTAGAGTTGATACAAAAGTCGTATAGGGATTTAAGTTGAATTAGATGTACTAGAGTTGATACGAAAGTCATATAGGGATTTAATTTGAGTTAGATGTACTAGAGTTGATACAAAAGTCGTATAGGGATTTAAGTTGAGTTAGATGTACTAAAGTTGATACGAAAGTCATATAGGGATTTAAGTGTCTATCAAAAGTTATATGACTATCCCAACGTTTGTTATTAGGTGTAGGATTTTCGTTAGTCATATTAATAAATAATTGATAAAGATAATATACTTGCTTGAGCTATACATATTTTAAAATTTTACCTATTAAATTTAAATTTTTGAAATATTAAACACGAAATTTAAAAAATTATTATAAATATATTATCTCTAATTATTAACCAAAAAATTAGTATAATGGTTATCCATATGCCTAGCTTTCGGGTGACATATGCCTTAGAATTTTTGTTGGTTTGCAAAAATCTCTTTTTAAAGTTGCACTTTTTCTCTGGGTTAATTATTAAAAAATTTCAAACTTTCGTTAAAATATCAATTATAACTTGAACTTTAAAGTATAGTAATAAAATACTCAAATTTTTAATTTTTTAATTTTAACCCAAATTTTAAAAAGTGGCAATAAAATTTTTAAATTTTAAATTTTCTTCAATTCTAACTCGACGTTATCTGTTGTTCTTTTTATGCCCTCAGTCCTCAGCCATTTCTTTTTTGTTTGTTTTTCTAACACCTCAAACTACTTTTGTATTACAAAGCACTACATCAGTAAGTTCTTCGTTTTTAGTTCGTTCTCCTGACGCCTATGATGTGAAGGCACCGAAGTTGCATATGGTGAAAGCATCGAGGGAATAAATTAAAAATGAAAGAAAAATTAAAATCAAAGCCTAAGGTTGTCGGGACTGTGAAATCTGATTTAGATCATTTTTAAATAATGATGTTTTTCGTTAATATTTATTTATTGTGTTAATTTTGACTAATATGTATTAATAGTTAAGGTTTCTGAAATATGTGATAAACAGTATCAGCAAACTTAATAGAAACACTAATGTTGAGTTAAAATTAAAAGTTTGAGTATTTTATTTTTATTTTTAAAATTCAGACTATAATTGAAAAAAATTAAATATTTAGATATTTTATTACTACTTTAAATTATAATTAAAAAATTAATAAAAATTTAAGTTTTTCTTAATTATTAACCATTCACTTTTCAGTGACAGGGCAGATATGACAACCGGTCAGCTGCTTTAATCATATATGGGAATAATACCACTTTTTTGTGTTCAAATTTTCTCTTGAAACCGACATAGTACAGATATAATTGCAGGCCAAGTCCTTTAGGCTTTTCAGCCACCTGGCATAATTTGTTTCGGTGATAAGAAGAGGAACACATACTTTGTTCCATACTCTATTTTAAAAATCAATAACAAATTAGATCTCGTGCTTAAAAAGAGAGAATTTACCATCTGCTTAGTATTCTTTGTTTCCAGCCTTTTTTTTCTTTCCCCAACTTGTTAAAACAAGTAATTTTAATAAACACTAATTTGCTTGCAACGTTATCATGCTTCTTTAACCTCTAAATCTTAAAAATATAATTAACCATTTAATTTATAAATAGTCTATCATGGTGAATATTAATAAGTTGAAGTACTTTAAAATAATATTTTTATTGATATTTTAGAATTGATGAAGGATGGTTACAACTAGAACTAACAAAGAAAGTATTCCTCTTCTTTTATAGGTTTTTTTAAGGACTAAAACTTTAAGAAAAAGAATAAAAAGAGGACCAAATCTCCTATTTTAGTAAATATATAGACGAGATTAAATAAAACTTAATTGGAGCAATTTAACAAAAGAGAGGATTTGATGTGAAAGAAAAGAGGAGGATTGGAAATATAAGCGGTTCCATGGAAACCATAACTTAATTTTGATAAGCAACTTGGCTTGTCCGAAGAGTCGGCGTATTAAATGAAATGACAGGATCATTTTTTCTTCTTCTTCTCCTTCTCCTTAGAACAATTATTATTTCTTTCGTATATGTAGTGTGTAGTCTAAGCGAGGCTACATGGACCATCCAGTTGTATCCTTCTAAGAAGAAGAAAATGAAACATTCTCTTCAAAAGACGCTGAGCTGAATAACATGAAAGGGATCGTAGCCGCCGCCCGCAAAATCCTTATCCAACCACCACATTATGTTTTATTTTTTCGGTCGCTGGACCAGGCATTATTAAACATACCGATAGATTTTCTGCAAATAACAATAATATTCAGTAACGAATAATATATACTTATTCAATCTTATATTATATAATCCGAGTGGTGTTGGGTACCAATTGACAACTTGTTCAAGCGATAACCAAGCAAAGCCAAAGCTACCTATGTTTGCTTTGCCTGGCAAATATAGGAAGGAAGTTCCATTTGGACTTACCTCACCTTCCCAGAAGAATTCATTGTCAATAGAGTTGTAATGAATTAACTGTATTTCAGTAAAATACAGTCACTTGTTACTTTATTTGTTTTACGGTTCCGGTGATGCAAATACAAAATGAAGCTGTTGTGAATGTGAACGTCAATCTTCTCATAAATAAAACCGTCTGTCTTTGATGCCGACAAGGTGAATTCAACTTTCAATGATGAACCAACCCCATCAATCGACAAACCCCAAAATGAGGTTGACCCCCTTACCATTGTTGCCGGACTCGGGAAGGTATTTGGTCAACAGATTAATATGATTAACTGTGGTGCTCCATACATTAAAGATAATATTCCCTTTCCCATGGAAATCTAACAAAGACAAATTACGCTTAAGATGTCCCGTTCTCCAAAATCCCTCGGCTGCTCTCTCTTGCAAATTTCCATGGAAGAAGATACCCTAGTCATGGCCATGGGTCCCCTGTCAACTGAGCATAAGGTTTTAGCAATTGAGTATTTGAACTCTAATAGAGGCTTAGATGAATAAATTAAAAATACTTCCCTACAACTATCGAAGATCAAGCCCCACCCACTGGTAACACATTTTGTCAAATGCCGTAGATCACAAGTATAAGCAGTACGTTATGAAATGGGCCTTAGAGCTGTACCAAAAATCCTCGATGGGGTGGATGGTGGAACGTATAACTGGCAGAGAAGCCATGGAAGTTAGAAGTCTAAAAGGACTTGATTTTGGATACATGTACAAAGAACGTTTACTTGATTTTGGATACATGTACAAAGTACGTTCTCTTTCAGATGAACACAACAAGAACTAGTTCTCTTCTAGAAAACATAAAAACCACAAATTTCTATAAAGGAACAATAGTCAGCAGCTCGAGGAAGGAGAAGAAGAAGAAGCCAAAAATAGCACTAAAATCTAAAGGAAGGACTAAGATGTAACACGTCAAAGCAGAAAGAAATTAGAAGGTAGAAAGAGAAGCAGAATCTCAGTCAATAAACTCAGTCAAACTTCATACGGCCCCCAATGACCATGAACATTCCTCCATCATCATCCTATGAAGTTGGGAATTACATATTAATCAGACTAACCCAATTGCCTCTTTCCCTCTCTCGTCACACAAAAACATGCACCTAAGTAAATAACCAATCAGATAAAGAAGACAGTTTCCGAAAAGGAAGAAATTGGAATGGCTTTTGTATATCCCATTTCCCTAGTTTCTTTACTTCCCTTCCTCTGTAGGAGTAAATAATAATACGTCTTTACTTGAATATGCAACTTCTTTTTAAGTTCTTTTTTTCTCCTTTTCCGTCCTTCAAACAAGTATTACCAATCATCCTTTCCTCTCTATAGGAAACACCCATCATTGCTCCCAACAATCCTTTTCAACCTTAGAAACCTGAGACGCCTAAGATATTCCCTCTCTTCCATACTTCCCCTTTGTTTTATGCTTCTACTTTCTCTTAGTTAAATACCCTCCCGCATCTTCATAACTCTCTCTCCCCCTCAACTCCATCGTTCTTGTATTACCATCTCTAACTTTCTTTCGTTCTTCTTTATACATTTTTCAGGGGATTTTCGTTTTCAGTCTTTTGTAGACAGTCTCTCTCACTTCAGAATGGATCCTGCTTCTACAAATTCTGTCAATGGTTTCTACTCTTTTCTAACTAGAGGGATTGATGATCTTGAAAGAGTCTATCTTTCAAATAATTTCATGTCAATCCAATTTCTCCAGAGGGTACTTTCTTTGTTAAGATCGTTCCACTCTCAGTTGACCTTGCTTGTCCAAAAACTTCATTTGCCTGTTGGTGATAAGTGGCTCGATGAATACATGGACGAAAGTTCCAAGCTTTGGGAGGCATGCCTTGTGCTTAAATCAGGCATATCTGGCATGGAGAGTTACTACTCTGCTGGATTCAATATCACTTCTTATCTTGACAATCATCGTCATCTTACTCTTCAAGTCTATCGCCAGGTTCATCCAAAAAAATCCCACTAAAATCATGTTTTTAATTCTATTGCCAATAACAATATTGCATCAATCAGACTGCTGTCCGAAAGTTATAAAGCTATAAATTGAGAAATGAACGTTTTTGACTTAAAAAGTTTGCATCTTTGGAACAGGTAATACGGGCGATTTCTGGGTGTCGAAGAGAAGCTGTGGGATTGGAAGAGGAGAATAGAGCTTCAATGGAAACAAGAATCCAACCCCTGTCACTGCGTTTCGACGAAAAGGTTGGGATCGAATCAAAACTCAATGGATTCAATGGTTTTAGAGGGGTTCTGTACGCAATGAGAAACGTTAGCTCTTTACTTCTAATGATCTTGCTATATGGAATAGTGTACTGTTGGCCCGAACCCAGTTTTTTGCGAGGAGGCTGTGAAGGGTGTTTGTTCTTTGGATCAGCTTTCATGATCTCGACAGCAAGATTGCAGCGGAGAGTTGCAGCAGAGATAAACCAGATAAATGGGAGACCAGGGATTCTACTTTATGAGTTTAGGATGTCAAAGATGGCTATGGAGGAGCTTAAAGCAGAGCTCGAGAGGAGGTGTGGGCAAGGAGTGGTGGAGGATTGGGAAACAGAGGAAGAGATAAGAGAAAGAGTAGAGAACTTGAGAGGGTGTTTTGGGGTGTTGAGATCTGGGACAGAGAACATTACTGGGCAGCTTGATGATTTCTTTGATGAGATGGTTGAAGGAAGGAAGAAGCTTTTAGATTTTTGCAGTCATAGATAAAAGAATGAAAGATAAATTTTTGACACAAGATAGAAGGAAAATAGTTTGTTAAAAAAATTAAATTGATTACCTTGGCTTTATCTTTGTTATCTCGTATCTCTAGTTGTTCCCTTACAGTTATTAAAAATATAGACAAGATGAAAACAGGACAGGACAGCTTCCTATGAAATCTTTTTACTTTGTTTTTTTATAATTACTTTTACAATTTTTAGTTTTTAAACCACTCATCCTGTCTCTCTGCAGCTGTTGTTTTGTAGTAAAGCAGAGATTTAATCTTTACTGGTTAGCAATAGGTCGATAATGATGAAAAACAGAAGCTTTTCAAGTATAGGGGTAGGGAAGAGACTAGAATCTTGGGGTTTTTAGCTTTAATGAGAGCAATGGAGTACCCTTCTTAGCAGATAACATCTCTGGCTCTATGCATAATTGCATATGCTCTTTTGATGGATGGTTAATTTATTTCTAATTTTCTAACCGTATCTCATGCTTTTTGTCCCTTGCCGATGCTCATTGTCCAAAGGAAAAATGCAAGAAAGCGTAAACGACAAAATAATGGATCGGATAAGTAAAAGCTAAACATCAATCAAAAGTATTGTGTTGCTTGTGGACAGCAGACAGCAGCAGCTTCCTGTAAAATCATGATTACTCCAGTAAACTGTCACAACAGGCCTTTAATAATTATAGTCACCCAGTGCTCCAACAACAGAACTGAGACTGAATCACCTCATGCAAAATGATGAAAAAAGATGAGAAGAAGAATCAACCTAACAGTTGAAATTGTATTGCACGAACAACATGTGCTTAATGTGAAGCTGCCACCTAACCTAACTATTGTTTAGGTCGTTTTCACATTATCTACATTACATGTTAACTGATATAAGCAATGTTTGAAACAGATCCAATTGATAGACATATACCTACCATTTACAACATACGAATGATAAATAAAGGCTATGGCAAAATTTGCAAGGGTACGCTGAACTTTACTTCATCAATTAAGAAAATGACCTATAAATGTATGTCAAGTAGCTTCTTTTACATGTTTAAATGTCAAATCCTGGCATCGCAAACTGAGAAGCAAATGTTTCCACCCGGTTTCGCAGCTCAATGATATCTTTATTGCTCTGCAGGCCCTTGAGAAAATCTTTCTGAAGTTTTCCATGTTCCCTTTGCACAAAACTTGCAATCTGAGCTGCCCTGACAAGGAAGTCTGCGATCATCTCAAAATCAGCCTCCAAACAACCTCTTGATGTCATAGCAGGAGTACCTGAAAGAGAACAGAATAATGAGCTAACTGGAAATTGGAGAAGAACAGGCCTAACTTGGTCAGCACAGAACTGAGCTGACAATTACAAAGACACATTCACAAAAGAAAAGTTTGGACTCCTCTTGGCATTGGCTATGAAGTAGTGCCCAGAATCCGAAAACATTTACAAATAGTACCTGGATGACATAAAACGATAATGTATAGATACATGTAAGTCCTAATTTTATAGACATAAATAGAGAGCGAAATACCCACCAATTCTCACTCCTCCAGGACATATAGTACCATTGTCTCCAAATATAGCAGTTTTGTTCAGTGTGATGTGGCAGATTTCACATACCTTCTCATAATTTTTGCCTGCAGAAAGTAAAAGAAATAAAGTGTTATGAAGTGAAAAGGGAAAAACTACAGAGAGTTGTGCCATTTTCAACTTCCTATAATCTTACGCATATAAACATAATTCTACCCTAAAATATCTTTCAATAGGACAGTGAAGGATGTTTACTTAAGTGCACATAGTCATACATGGAGTGGGCCGCAGTGAAAGATGTTTAGTTAAATGCACATAGAGATACATGGAGTGAGTAGATATGAGATCACTTTATTGTGATTTTGGTATCAACCATACACGTGGACACTGATGCTCAAAACAAGATACTTTTAACTATTTTTAAGACTTTGTCCAAACAAGATACTTTTAACTAATTTCAGGAAGGAACTTGAGATGCAATCCTTATCCTGACAAATTATGCTGCATAGAAGTTTTGCCATATAATTCCCAGCGTCCCAACCAAAATTTGGAACATTGAAAGAAAAAAAAAAGATATCTAACCCTAACACCAAAGTCTCACTGTAGCCAATATAATACAGAGAAGACAATGGACAATCTGAAAATTTGACTTAAGCTCGATATGCAAATCACACAGATTATTCCAATAGCTATACATGTGTAGCCGTGACCCTTCCCATATTGGTAAAAATGATGGCGTCACATAATTGCTCACTCACTCTTATGAATTCATATTGTACAGCCAAACCATGGACAATATTATTTACTAGATAGAACACAATTATCTACACATTATGCTCCAATCATTTGATAAGACAATAAGATGAAACAAAAATGCAGATGAGAAACATCCAACACTAAAACTGAACAAGGCTGTCAACTAATAATATACAATTTTTAAATTTGAAGAAGTAAATAGGAAAATTCAAACTAACATCATGTTTGTTTCCTCCATTGGATCATTAGTTGACTTTAATAACAGAGCAAGTAAAGAGCCACGATGAATCAATGGGATACTTTAACAGCATTAAGAAGAAGCATTTAATTTAGAAAGGTTAAAGGAAACTGCACAGTAGGAGAATCCAATAATTCAACCGATTATATGGTCAGTGGCATATATCTTGTATTAGTCAATCTATATTATCAATGGCATATATCTTGTATTAGTCAATCTATATTATCAATCTAAGTACCAAAGAGAAATAAGTAAGTAATCACACATGCGAATTGCTAAACTTTCATGGGCCAAATAAAAGGTACATGCATGCATATACAAATACATAGCACATAACTATCAACTTCTTCATGCATTATCACCTTAAGCCTAATGCCTCACATGACCATTTATAATTGCCTGAGGTCCTACAAAGTAAATCCACTTACTCAAAATCAAATTTAACGACCAAAAAGATAATTGAGATGTGAGACTGCATCAAGACTTCAGGTGTGCTTACTTTTGGGAAAAGAACTCTGACAGCTGGAAGTTTGAAATACGAAAGAAGCATAGCCACAAACTATTATAATGCCTAAAAACCCCAATCAAGTAACAAAGACTGATGACAGGGGACAAAGCATAAAAGCTACAAATTAACTGTTATGTACACCGTCGCAGAAAATAACAGACAACAAAGTAGAAATGCCAAAGATTCAATGCATAAAGAATCACTTAATATCCAAGAGATTCATTTAGAAAAGGCGTGTTGATTAAGTTTTTACCTGTTAAACATAAAGTAGTAAGATCCCAGAGTAGTAAATGGTTGTCAGTACCTCCAGTGACCAATCTGCATTTCCTTCGCAGCAAAGCAGTCGCTAATGCTTGCGCATTCCTCTTTACCTGTTGCATGTACGCTTTGTACTCTGGAGCACCCACTTGTTTTAAGGCTATGGCAAGAGCAGCAATGTGATTATTGTGAGGACCCCCTTGTAATGATGGGTGGACTGCAAAGTTTATCCTTTCCTCAAAATCATAATGGCTACTAAAATCACCAAGACTAAGAAGTGTGCCTTGCTTCCTTGGTTTTGGGCCTTTCCTGTAAAATATAATTCCTCCTCTAGGACCCCTAAGGCTTTTGTGAGTTGTTGAGGTAACTATATCACAATAGTCAAACGGACTTGCACATTCCTGCACAAGACAAAAGCCAAGCTGTCTGAATTAGCAAAGCCTATCAAATAGCAAATAATGTAAATCAGTTTGTGCTTTCTGCAAACACGGAAATAATAATAAAAAAAGAAGAAAAATGATTATAATTGGTTACAAAAATATTTATCAAAGCTCTTCCCAGACCATTAAAGATGATATCAAATTACTGGGCTACCAAAAGTGTTGGTAGATTATGTTTAAAGAATGACGACTAACACTCAATGTTAGTCAGCTTCAAATCAACAGTTAAAAGACCATAGCCAAAGACTTGGTCATAAGCAAACAAAACTACAAGCAGTATGATGCAATCCCAGTTATTTCATCAAGTGTTGAAAGACCAACAGAAATCTTAAACAACTAAATCTAATTTAGTATACTAGGCTGTGAAGCTTAAGTTAATCCATCAAAGTTTGGTAGGACCATTCCTGAATTACTTTTTGCAACCTTGTTTCGCCAAAACATGCTCATGCCTATTTGTTAACTTGATTTTGTGAGAAGTATGACAGATACAACCCAAAGAATGCTCAGTTCATGTATTAGAAACCAATAGAGTAAATATTTTTCTTATTTACATAGAAATCAATACGTAAGTATCAAGTATGTTGACACAAAGGAAGATAGAAACGCCAAAAGATTATAGGGAAACAACAGGAAACAAGAAATAGATACGCAGTGCATAATGGGCCTAGACAAGAAATCCAGCCTATTTGTATTATACCCACCCTCTTCTAGTATTTCAATGTATCATTTAAATTTGGAGTAGATATCAACTAAAAGTTAATATCTCAAATTAATCACTTACCAGCAAATTCACGTAAGGAACTCAAGCTATTCAAATCCATTTTTCCGTAATCCACAAAGGATTGCAGGATACTTAAAGAGTTCTAAATTTAACGCATCCAAAATTTTCAAAGTGAAGAGAAGAATACATCTCAAATTAAAATCTTCACAGAGTATATTCAAGTTAAATTGATCACAAACCTTGGCCGCCACAAGACCACTAATATGAGCCATGTCACACATCAAAACAGCTCCAATCTTGTCGGCAACTTGTCTAAATCTTGCATAATCCCACTCCCTGGGGTAAGAACTCCCTCCACAAATAAGTATCTTAGGCCTAAAGTCAACTGCTTTCTCGTCCATCTTCTCATAATCAATATACCCAGTTTGGGGATTCACTTTATAAGGCAAACTCTCAAAAAATATCGACGAAGCAGACACTTTTTTCCCTCCCGGAGTGTAATACCCATGACTCAAATGTCCTCCAGAAGGAGAATCAAGCCCCATAATCCGATCCCCGGGCAACAAAAGGCCAGTGTACACAGCAAAATTCGCAGAGCTACATGAATACGGTTGCACATTTACACTCCATTTATCAGGATCAAGCCCAAAAGCAGCCAAAGCACGACTGCAGCAAAGAGACTCAATTTGGTCAATAAATTGATTCCCAGTGTAATATCTCGCCCCAGGATATCCTTCAGAGTACTTATTCGTCAAGTGACTGCCTAAAGCCTCCATAACTGCCCTGCACACAAAATTCTCAGAAGCTATCAACTCTATCCCTTTGAACTGCCTCTGTTTCTCTTTCTCCATCATTTCAAAAATCTCCGGATCTGCTACAGGAAGCGTCTGATTGCCCCAAGCCCGAACCATTGTTCGCCGAGACTCAAGCCCCACTTCAACGGCGTGTCGTTTCGGAGGGTTCGTTGATGACGTCGTCGAACATGGCGATTCTCTCTGCCGTTTTAGACACATCTGGTGTCCCAACAAGCTAAACTGCTGGTCCTCAGTTTGATCGTCGTCTCCGTCGTCGTTCTCGATCTCCACGTTCTGAGTCTTCTTCTCATCGAGTAATTGCAAGGGAATCGGACTACTCGACGACGTTACATGCGAGTTGAATCCTAGAGAGAGGCCCGACTGTGCTTGTGTAAAATCCATATTAGTTATAAGACAAAACCCAAAACGCGAACCCAAGTTTAAGGACAACAACAACAATTTTTGCAGATAATACACCGGAAACAACGAACTCTCCTGCTGTTGCCTTTCACTTCCATATACAAATTTCAGGGCACGCAAACCCTAATTTAAGGCTGCAACCTTTCAAAAATGGTTACCAAATCTAATATATATATATTAGTGAAAAATGAACATGTGTGGGAGTGGAAGAAAGAAGGCGCGTGTGAATTGAATATGCCGAGCGTGGCTTAATAGTTGAGTATGAACCTGGGCGCAATATTGAATTATAGCTGGTTGTTGTGGGATGAGAGACGGACAAGACAGGCTAAGGTAGACGGAATAGCGGTTAGATTCAGTTGGGTTATTGGTTATTACTAAAAGCTCCAGACTCATTAATTAATTAATTGTTTCTGGACCCAAAATCGAAATTATATGTCGGGTCATGGACTCTGCGGAGCTCCATTGACCGCGACTCTTTTAATTGAATACACCACTCAGACGACGTGTCGTGTCGGTAGCTTTGATCATGGAATCGTCTTCTTATTCTTCTTCGCTACTTTCTGCTTGGGGGTATTTAAATTTGTAAATTTTCCGTCCGGTTCCAGCTATCAGCTTCGTGCTCGTTTTGTTATGCATCGGTATATGTATATATGTATATATATATTTGTCAGCTTCTCCTTCTCTTATAATGTGTTTGTGTTTAGTTAATAATAGGAATACACAGGGTGGTTTCTGGCGTGGAAGCTTGTGTTGTTCCACGTACCTCCGGTGCGAGAGATATTCGGGTTGCGTAAAAAGCCCGGGATGCCCAATCCGCCGCCTGGGAGGCTATCCAGATATTACAACAATGTGAAGTCTCGGAGGTAATTGTTTCCTTGGTTATAAAATAGGATTTTGGGTCTTTTATAGATTTCCGTGACTTGGTATTTGGTGCTCTTTTAGTGAGACTTGGTGATAATTGTACTATTGATGTTTTTCAATGTAGATGACGAAACCCAGTAAATTGCAAGCAGTTATTGGTCAGCAGGAGATAGAAGATTCTGGGATCTCAGCAGAGCTTGAATGTCTTCTTTCGTATCTTTAGATTGTGAAGTAAGAAGCTGAAGCAGTTTGGTTGGAGGAAACCTGGAGTTATCTGGGTATCAGTTGGTACAAATAATTGCGATCTTTGTATGTATAGAGTAACTTGTTCATGAAGCGATCATCATAGTTAGCGAAGTGATGGTGTAGAACTCATATGAAGCAGGATTTTCACCATCAAAATGTAAAGATGTATGAAAGGAATGTTTATTTTATTTGTCTCTGTAAAAGTTTATATTTACACTTGGTAAATCATTCAGTTACAACAGAAATAAAACAAAAGATTCTGGGTATTCTGTTTCAACAAAAAGTGAAAGTGTAAGATAGATAATATTAGCTGTCGGTGGAATTTTCCTTTATGCCCTTTGTACGTTCTCTTCTTACAGCCCCAATGAAGGCCTGAAATTAGGTTTAGTGTGTAGACTAAAAGATTAACGGCCCGCTTGGAAAATGCTTAATTCAATTATTTGGAAACATAAAAATAGGATGAATTCAATTTATGTATATAATTGAAACCCATCTTCTTTATAAATTGAATTCACTCATCTAAATATAAGAATTCAATTATATTGAAACTCGAGGTATTGTCTTGCTCTTTCACTCTTTTATTATTTGGACTACTTCACTTCTCACTCTCTTGTGCTTCACTTGATTGGATTCCAAAGACTACTAATTAAAATATTATTAATAATTAATTAACAAAAATATAATTAATTAAAATATAATTTATTCATTAA
>JANIPM010000006.1:21323932-21335594 GCA_027478405.1 Erythroxylum cassinoides
AAAAACTAACACTTGCTCCAATTGGGAATTTACATTCCTTACACTCAGTCCCCGTCAGGAAGGAAACCACTTTCCTCGCAATTGGGAATTTATTATTATTTATTAACGTTCGAACGATAAAGCACAAACTTGTTCCAACTTGAACTTAATTTAAACTTCAATTACATCTAATCAAACTCAATTCAAACAAAATTAAATATATATGTTTTTAATTTTTTAAAAACATCATTTATTTAAAATTTAAACTTTTCATAAATACGAGCCAAATAATTCAAACTCAAATTCAATTTAAAGCTTATAATTTTTATTTAAAAAACCTAATCCCAATTTAAAGTTCAAGCAATTCAAACCAAATCTCGGACAATTTTTCTCATTCTTATTAGGATCCACATTTCAAAGAAACTAGTGAGTCACTTTGCAACAACACATTATTTCAATCTATTGATCACGTTATATATATAAATAGTAAGTGTTACATTATTTTCTGGATGAAACAGCATTCTCCAAATTTACTACTCAGAAGAAGAGGAAACCACGACTAAGTTCGTAGCGCTTTGATTTTGAAACATGAAAATTACATGAATAGAGAAAATCTGACAACCAAACTAGGGGAAGACAACTTGTGGCAATCTCATGCAAACCATGCACATTCCAAAAACACATCAAAATCCCATCTTAAAATGTATATATCAGGTCACAACTGTCTGAGTCTCAGTTGCCAATTCGGCCAACTGAAAATTCTCGCATCACTAATCCACTACCCTAACATCTAAAGAAGAGGTCAGCTTCCAACTGCTAATAGTACCTGCAAGCATAGAGCAGCAAGAGAATTATATTAAAAAAATAAAAAAAATTTGCTAATGTAAATATAGCAACTATGCAGAATTCACTCAAGCTTATTTACTTACTGTTTCCTCAAAAGAAATATGAAGAGCAACAATTAATCTGACTGATTTTAACAGAGCATTAAAAGAAGAACGCTATAAAGAGTAACACGAAGTAAGGCATGTCCATCCTCCATACATGTAAACCATGATTAGTTTTCAGGAACGAACATATGTAGAATGGCTTGTCCATAATGTGGAATGGAAGTTTTTGAAATAGGTAACTAATAAAACCAAATGTAAAGGGTGTGGCAAAAGTTTTTGTTTGCCATCCTCACTTCTGTTATTCAACTGAGGCAAACTTCCTAAAAGCTTTGCCTCTGATAATTTAAACGAAAATCAATTCAGAAATCCATTCATCCAATAAATCTTTGAACTTGAATATCAAATATAAAGTAACCAGCATAATCATGGCAGGTCAAATAGGATTTCCATCATGGCAAGCCAGGCTTACTTCTGCTGTATAAAGAAGATAGTACTTTGTGATGACATACTGCAACAAGTTTTAACAAGTTAAATTGTCATTTTGAGACCATTATAGATCCTAGTAGTGAAGACAGCCAACTCAATAGTTGAGATTACTCCACAAATGAACTAATTCAACCAATTTTTTCTTTAATATACATCTTAAACTGATTACACCAGTCATAAAATCCATGACAGACTAGTTGTTTCACATAAGGGTTAAAGTTCTGGAAGTAAGCTAACTGTACAGATACTTAACTTTGTGACGGAATGCAAACATTAGTTCACAAGGAGCAAGCTTCAACAGCTGAGGCTCTTTGACATCCAACGTCAATTCTGCTGAGTAGTTCTGTATATGATGAAGTTGAATGAAGATCGTGGTCACTGTTTATGTCGTCTGTTTCATTGTACCCCTTACTGCCATTGTCTTCCATGGATCCAACATTCTCGCAACCATTTTCCACAGGCTGATTCATGTGAATGATCTTACCGAATAGCTGAATTGTGCTATTACCAACTTTTACCGGGTTGCAAAACTGGTTTCCAATAAGATTGCCAGAAGAATGCACACTACTATGACTATCTGGTGACAAATTCTCAGATTGTGAACTCCCAATGTTCAGTTCAGTACACACATTTTTCAACTTTGGCACCATATTATTGCCAAAGGGAACATCAGATCGCATCTGAGAAACAGTGTCATTTAAAAGGTTGGAAAAACTCAATATAGAGAAAGGATCTTGCCTGGCTCCCTGCATGCCAGCAGGAAAATTGTGGTTATTCAACAAGGGTGGGGTCATGTTCCCAATTGTTGAATTTGTCAGATCTGACAGCGGGAAAAAGGGTTCTCGCTCTCTATCTGTCAGCAATCCAGAATATTCAGGAAATCTGAATTTCTTTGAGGGGTGGAAAGTGACATTAAACTGTGATGTGGGGGAAACAACTTCAACTTGCCAAGGGCTCACTCTCTTTGCATTTTGAAGAACTTCAGGTTCATCCCAAATAACCTGTATTACACACACACACACACACACACAGAGGAAGAAATGAATAAAGAAAAAATACATTTAAACTAATGTGTAACCTAGTAAAATCAACATTCACAAGTTCAATCAAAAAACAAAAGAAAGAAGAATTAAAGAAAAGAAATTAAATCAAATGGTTCGTTTTATTTCCGTACACTATTTAATTATGCAAATGTGTGACATGAAGAATCAAGAACATCAATATCATTAAATCCATATTCACTTGGTTAGTGCAGGCACGTAAAATCTAGCTTGATAATTAAACTTTGTTTTACAACTGTTTGTTAGATTATAAAGACGACATGCTTGTACGAAAAGTTGCAGCAAACACAAGTAATATCCACTTACTCATGCATATGCAAATTCTTCGTGTTCAAGAAGTCCTATAAATTCAATTTCAATTGGTTGAATTGTTTCCCAAAAACTTCCTAACCTAGCGATTCTTAAAATAGGTCACTATAATCAGCGAGCACATTGTTGCCATGTAGCGACCTTGTTTCACCAAAGTACCATCTTCATATACTCCAGAAAATTTACACGACAAACGTTTTCAGCAATGAACATAGCATACAGATATCAATTTTTTTCCTTCACAATGGTTTTCAGTTCAAGAGAACTATTTTTGGCCAATAAACATGCATATACATGTGTATATACCTGAATCATGCGCCAAGGAGAGCCACGCCATGGCCCACAATCGGGCGTAGAAGCAGCAGCAACCGTGCCCTGAAACCACGTCATTCTCGACGAGTCCTCTGTCTCCATCGCCATCTTCACTCTCATTCCCGGACTCCAGAAAACGTTCAGCGAAGCCTCCACCACCTCAGCTCTCACCACAAATTCCGAATAACAACCCACTCTCGGGTAATACACCACCTCAAACGGCAACCCCTGCGCCGCCCTCTCCGCCGCCTCAGCCACAGCCTCCGACGATACCCTCCCTCGTCCATTCCTGGAAAATCCCTCCTCCTTAACTTTCACTTCGCGCTGTCCACTCGTTCCTCCTCCACCATTCTGCTCCTGCCACCTGGAGAAATCCCCTCCGTTGTTATTGTTGAATTTTAGAGACCTACGCACTCCGATGAACATCTTCCCCCTGGAATTCCTCATAAAAACCACAGAATCACCAGCGATCAACTTTTTGTTGTTCACAAACTTGCTCCATCCAGTAGTCAACAAGTGCCTTCTCGGCGTCCCGCGATAAATGTGCCTGAACTCCCAAGTAACTCCATGAATGTCGGTAACTTGCAGCTTCTGTACAGGCGGATCCGCTTGGTAGTTCAATGGCGGGAAGATTGAATCAGCGCAAAACCTCGGGACCGAGAAACCGCCGCCATTATTGGCATCAGAAGGAGTTAGGATCTTAGCGAACGGCACTATTTCATCGTCATCCAAGTCTCCAACGCCATCACGTGAGAGCCTAGGAGAGGTTTCTAGAAGGCCGACGGGAGGAGAAGATAGAGGAACAAGAAGGAGCTTAGTGTAGACCTCATCGGTGACAGGATCAGCAAGGAAATAGACGTCGGAGATTCGGCAAGGAATGAAGGGTTTAGAGAGAAGGAGATTGGACAGAAAGGGAGTGGACGTAGGAGAAAAAGATTGCTCCAAGTGACCTTGAGGGAAATAAAAAACCCTAGAGTCGACGGTGGGGATTTGGAAGCAGGAGCCGGCACAGGCACGCCAGATCCGCGGGTCGATTCGGCGGACGTCTGCGGCGGGCGGCTTTGGCATTGGGCAGTTAGGGTTAGGAAAACTGGAGAGATAAGAAGGGTTGGGTTAACATATCATCAGAGCTCTCTGCAGGTGTGTGCCGTCCGGGGCTGCGAGATGAGGCACAGCACAGGAGACAGGACTCAGGAGGAGCAATGGTAGTTGATTTGGTTATTTATTTATTTTTATTCTGGGACATACGTTATTACTTTCTGTTCTGTAAGTAACTCTACTCACCCAATCTTCCTATTTGCTTCTCAAATTTACATTGTCTTAGTTATAAGTAGTCTGATAATATTTTTATTATATGTTATTAAAGGACTGCATGGTTACATTTACACTATATTTTAAGTTTTACTAAAAAATAAACATAATGATTTTTTGGCCTTTCTACTTGAATCTGCACATACATCTAATTTCGGTCTGACGCCAACTGTAGGTCAGTTATGTAGGCCCACATTATCCTTTGTTCAAATTTTCGAAAAAGATTTAAGAAAGAAGAGACAACGTCTGTAAGTAGTATTCTGAAATAAGAAAAGCTTAGATTAATTAGTTTAAATGGATGTGATATTTTAACTGCCTTAGTGAAATTCTAAATCAAGTTCGAATTACAAGAAAAGACTGTAAAATAAAAAAAATTATTATAATTTAAATTTTATCCATTGCCGAATCCCTAGGCCAATTGCTACCAACTAATTGCGGTTTGCTTTCTGAAAACACACGTCGGTCCCACACAAGCTCTTCTCAAATAGCATCTTCCTGCAGAATTCCAATTTACTCTTTAACTGTTTCTACACTGACACAAACTTTAGCTTGGAAACGAATTGTGACAGCACCAAAACTCAATGAATGGTGAATTTTGTTGTGTTAAAAGCTTCTTCTCATTTAGCGAAAATGTGAAATAGAGAGAATTGGGCCAATGGGAATCAAACGAGAGGCTGAACCGAGCACAGGTTAGCTCCACAAAGGAAAAGACTCCCAAGATTTCGATCGAGAGTCCAAATGCCACCTTTGCCCATTGCAAACAAATGCCCTGCATTCTTAGTCACTCTGAAATAAGAGCATTAACAATCAAACCTCCCGCTTATTTCAGGGTGGGTTAAGTTGAATACGGATGGCGCATGTTGCGGAGACACATCCTTGACCACTGCAGGGGGTCTTTTTTGAGACAATTGTGGAGCTTGGCTTGGTGATTTTGCTCAGCTTATCGGCCGATATTCCCCAGTTACGGCAGAGCTCTGAGGTGTCTACTCGGGTCTCCTCTTGGCCTGGAACCTTGGATTCCGGCGTGTGGTCCTAAAACTGGACTCTTTGTTGGTGATCGAGCTCCTCTTTGATGGCCCGCAGCGCTCTCTCACTATCAATCCTCTTGTCCGGAGTATCAATGAGCTGTTGAACCGAAACTGGGTTGTTTTCCCTCGACACACTTACCGAGAGGGTAACCGATGTGGGGACTGGCTCGCGACCCATGCTTTTGAATTGAGCTGGGGCTCACCTTTTTCGACCTAGCACCCCTTGGGTGTACCACTCTCCTTCTGGCGGACTTAGCAGGGGGTAACCTCTCCTGACGTACTTTGTAATTTATATTCTGTTTTTATGATTTACCATGTAAAAAAAACAATCAAACCAATTTGACTCATAAAAACAGACTAAAGAGATACTACTAGACATCCACACAAAAGCATAAATCCCAAGAAGTCATTGAAACTTGGTTCAGCCTGATTCTGACGAGGCTGCACGTTGCCGTTTGGATCCATGAAATTGACTGTCTCCGACTTGAAGGTTCCTGCAAAACAAAGAAGGCACGTCGGGGGTTGTTTCCCGATTAGCTCCTCCGACGCTCAAGTTAGTCTTTTTGTGAGGGTTGGATCGCCGTGAGCAAAGAAAGCTAGGGTTATGAGTTACGTATCCGTTTCATGGCAAAGCTATACCTTATATATGGGATGGTTGTTAGGTTTAGGTCTTTACGTATGCCTGGGAGACTTCCTCCTGCTAGTGGGCCATGGATGTGTGGACCGGGCCCGGGTTAGCCAATGGGCGTGAGACCAATCTTTGAGAGGTAGACCGATCGGCCCATAGATCATTGTGATTAGGTTCGGACCCAGCACGACTGACCCGACCAAAACTAATACTGTTCCGATGATCTCCTTTATTACCTAAACTTAACACCAAAGCGAACATCATCAAGGTAATCGCGACAAGAGTCATCGCATAGAAGTGCTTCAAATCCCCAAAGGCATTCAAGTTGACATGAAGGATTTTCTCAAGGCAATTAATCCTCTTCCGACCCCGACTCAGCACTCTGAAGCCACTCAACAAAAGACTTAACATTCTTCCAAACTAGGGAGTTTTTACTACCACCAGCTAGGCCTTTCTTGTACCACTCCACAATAATTTCTTATTCCAACACATCTTTATCATACAATGCCTTGACAATTAATGCAACCTCTTTCACTGCCTCAGGACTTGCATTCCCACAAAATGATTCAATTGAGTTCAAAAGAACAAATTGTGATCAATTCTCCTGAGTTGCTGCTGCCAGGTACTTCTTCTTCTTCATAACTTCTTTAGCAAAACCTTTCTCAACGCCCTCAAAGATAGCAGTGAACAGAGCATTCATAACTTCCTGAGATGTCCCAGAAAGTGAACCCAGCAACGTCTTCAGTTGGCTTGTAGAACCATTCTTTAGATGTTCTTTTATTTCATCAATAAGCCTGACTTGAGTGTCTATGCTCCTAGCACCATTCCCATGCCGTGGAGACTTCTTTCCATGATTGTCATTTGGTGAGGACTTCTTCCCCGGATTTGGTTTGTCTTCGACGGCAGAAAGCATGACCATATTTGCAGTAACAGAACTCAACAGACATATAACCACATTAGTCCAACCATGGAGAATATATAAAAGGATATTATACAACAATTAGAAGAAATAACTCAATTAGTAAATAAATTAACCCTAACACCCTCTCCTGAAAACTTAAATCTTATTTCTGTTAAAGATGAAATTATCTATGGATATGAATCAGACCAAGAATTATATGTTGATAGAGATAAAAATGAAGAAGAACAATCGGAAAGTAGTCATATTGGAGAAAAAAGAAAAAAGGAACAACAACATTCCTATCAATGGGAATCTCGACCAATTGAAACTGATAATTTAAATCAATTTGGATATTATTGTAAAGGAAGTAAAATTAGAAAATTTCCTTCGAATACACATCCAAACATATAACATTAGGACCCAACGGAACACTTAATTTAGATTGTGTTATTGCACCAAAAAAAATATTATTAGAATAGGCTAATAAGTTACAATTAATAATTCAAATAGAAAAACCTTTTGATGGATTAGACAATAAAAGTCTACTATGGAATTTTATTACTTATAAAACAACTAGATCGTCCTCGATTTTCTTTTAGATAATGAAGAAAGAATAAAAAATACCACTGCCTATTTAACCACTGTTGATAATGTGCACGTTTTTCACATAATATTAAGTGAAATTTATAAAGAATTCATTGGCAAGGATGTAGCTTCATATAAACAAGAAATAGAAAATGAAGAACGGAGAATGAAGAACTGCTTTATAGCATTTAAATAATATGAGGATTTGTGATATTTGCTATTTGGAACCTTATATTTGTGAAATTAAAATATATTATTATAAGTTACCTAGACCCGAACAAGAAATGTATATCCAAATTTTTATCCAAAACCTCCTGTATCCTATCAATCAAAAAGTAGAAGAACAATTTCATAACAAAAATAGCAAAAACATAGTAGCATATAATTTAGGTGGAGCCATTGCCATTACCAAAGAAGCCTTATCACAAAAATGTTTAGAAGCAAAATTACATAAAAAAAAATTGAGATATAAAGATATACAACTTTGTTGTTCCAAATATGCTGAAGTACTACAACAATATGGCTATGATTTTACCTCTTATAGGCATCCTAGAACAAAACATCCACACTTTAAAACTAGAAGTTATAAATGGAGAAAATATCCTCGAAAATATAGAAAACAATCATTCAGACCTTATAAAAATTTTTTAGACGAAAAAACAATAGACAATTTAAACCCAAAAAAACAATATTGTCCTCAAAATAAAAAATCTTGTAAATGTTGGCTATGTAAGGAAGAAGGACATTATGCCAATAATTGTCTAAAGAAAAATCAAAACAAATACAAAGAAAAATTAATATACTAAATTCAGCATTTGAAGAAAATTTAGAACCAATCGAATTAGATTATGAAACTAATTCAACTATTTCATCTCTTTATCTCTATGAATCCCAAAGGTCAGAATCATCAACTGAATTCGAATATAACGTTTATTCAAGTAATTATTCAGAATAAAAGGGTAAATGCATATATAGATACAGGAGCTGCTACATGTATAGCATCAAAACAATTATTAGCTAAGTGGGAAAAACTAGATAAACCACTTCAAATTAGAATAGCAGATGGAAGTATAAAATTAATTTGATATGTCAGTTATTACAATAATATAATAATTGAAAAATATACATTTATAATTCCATCTAAATGTCAACAAGAATTAGGATTACCATTAATCTTAGGTAACAATTTTCTAAAATTATATAATCCCTTTTGTCAATATCTATACTATATAACACTAAAAACACCAATAATAAAATCGTTAAACCAAAAAGCAATCCTATATATCATACCACTTATTATTAAAATTACAACTGCTAACAGATAAACTAGATTATTTACAATTCTATATGCTCAACAATATGTCTATACAAATAGAAATCGAAACATTATTAGACAATATTTGTAGTGAAAATCCGCTAGATCCTCTTAAAAATAGTAATAATCAACTTACTGAAGTAAAATTAAAGGATCCATCGCAAGAAATCAACATTCGAAATAATATTCCTTATACTCAACAAGACGTTCAAGAATTTATTACTAAATGTACTGAACCTTTAGATAAAATGTTAATCTCTCCAAGCATTAGTAAATATTCAGCTCCTGCTTTTTATGTAAACAATCATTCTTATAAAAAAAGAGGAAAACAAAGAATGGTAATTAACTATAAAAATTGAATGAAGCAACTATAGGTTATGTATATAAATTACCTTGAAAAGATTATATTATTGATAAACTAAAAGGACATAATTGGTTTACTACACTAGATGCTAAGTCCGGATATTAGCAATTACGATTGCATAAAAACACAAAACCACTTACTACTTTTACATGTCCACCTCAAAAACATTTTCAGTAGAATGTATTACCTTTTGGACTTAAACAAGGCCCTAGCATTTATCAAAGATTTATGGATAATAATCTTGAAGGATTTAGAAGAATTCACTCTAGCTTATATAGACGATATCATAATCTTTTCTAATATAGATAAAGAGGACCATTTAAAAAAGGTAAAACTAGTTCTTCAACGACGTCAGGATAAATGATTAATCTTAAGTAAAATGAAAATAAAATTAGCTCAACAAAATATTGAATATTTAGGAATTGAATTCCATAATGGATTTTTAAAATTACAACCAAACATTTTTTTCTAAAATACAACAATTTCTCGATGTACTAAAAATCGAACTCAAGTCCAACAATTTCTAGGCATACTTAATTATATATCTGATCAAGGATTTTTTAGAAATCTTGCAAAAGCAAGCAAAAGTTTACAACTTAAATGTAGCACCAACAGATAATGGAGCTGTACCATTGAAGATACTAATATGATATGTGCACTAAAACATCTCTGTAAGGAGTTAACCATATTATATAATTACCTCCCGAAGGATACACTTCTGGAACAAATTGATGCCAATATGGATACATGGGCAGGGTGCCTCTTTGAGAAAATCACGAATTGATTTATTACCTGTTGAATTCACTATTCAAACAGATTCCAAGTATCTATGTGGATTTATTAAATATAATATCAAAACCAATTATAATCAAGGAAGGCTAATCAGATGGCAATTAGAATTAAATCAATATAATTTTCATATTCATTATATAAAATCTTATGACTACAATCTTGTAGATATCTTAACCAGAGAATGGAAGCAGCCATAATCAGTCTCAAAGATTCATTAAAAAAGAAGGAAGCAGAATTGGTTGACCTCCAACAACAAGTGGGTATTGTCACCAAAGAAATTAATCAACTTCGATCTACACTCACCTTACTTGAAAAACAATTCTCTCCTAACCAAGCACCCACCACTGTCACCAAAATTCCACCTACCTTTCAACCTATTACTCTGCAACAAATTACCCAACTATCTTTATCCGCACCATCATCCACTTCTCAGCATAAAGAAGATTTTAAGGAAGAAAAGGTTTATGTCAGTTTTAATGGACCTATGGCAGGAATCTATGACGAATGGCACAAAGCTGCAGTACATATCACTGGCAAATCATATATTCTACATAAGAGTTTTACAAGCAGACAAGAAGCAGAAAAAGCCTTATCTGACTTTAAAGGTCCAATCCTAAGACCATAATATAAAAAAGCCCTAGAAAAACTAACCCTAGAAACCAACATGAAATCATTAGGTAAACCCATCAATATGAATTAATTCAGTTCCTACTAAAGTTATTCAAGGAAGAAATGAGACGGATCACTTCAGAAATGTTTTGTGACTGTTTTCAAGCACTTAATGTCTGGAAGAAGGAACAAAAGATTTTTCAATATTACCTACAAAATCGAGAAAAATATGGACCCAAAGCAATCATTTTCCAAAAGCAAATCCTTTGACCAACTATTTATTCTTCTAGAGTGGATTGATTGATACCATTTATCTAACCAAACTAAACATTTTGTCAAAATTCCCTACAGGATTTATCCAGATAGTCAAAAATTATGAGGATCAGTTTGCCAAAGAACAAGAATTATTCATCAAGGTATTCAATAACTACCCTATTTTTAAGGAAACAGATACTATTAAGGATGTAGAAATCAAAGTATTAAGAATTGCATTCCTTCACATTGGAATAAGCAATGGGATGTACCCTCCCATTGATGAACCACCTTGACATATGTTTCACTCTTATTAATCAACTTAATCTCAATTGTCTAGAAGGAGTACACCAACAATGTCTAAGAATAAATGCAGAGTCATTAATCAAAGTTAACTACAAAGGACCAAAGCATCAACTGAAGCTATTCATATTAGTAGACAGTTTGAACAACCTTTTTCAGCTATCAATAGCATTTTTCATGGTTTATCTGACCGATGGAAACAGGCTCTCTATTAGCAACTCAGCAACCATCCTCAGCATAAATGTAACTATTGTCCTTCATCATCTAAGAATGACAAAGATGATAGCAGCTCAATTGACGCAATAATTGAAGAATAAAGCATTCAACGAAGGACGAATCTTTAAAGATGTAGGCCCTTGGTCAATAAATAAAAAGCAAATTCCTCTGCTTTTTGCTTTTACTTTTGTCGGTTGTGCTTTAACTGTTGGGCCCGAGCCCCGTAACCCGAATCCTGAGGCGGCCCCTCGGGCTGCGCCCCAACGAGCGACCCGAACCGTCGGACCCGATCCCAACATTTGCACAACAATCGATTCGCAC
>JANIPM010000006.1:21416301-21429358 GCA_027478405.1 Erythroxylum cassinoides
GTGAAAGAAGGCTGAAGTGAAGTCAACAAGAGAATGAGGTGCAACAGGAAGTTTGCTGTGACAAAGTGAATCTGTCGCCGCGTCGAAATACATAAAATCCAGGCTGAACTTTCGGGAAAAGTTTGTTACAGCGAAGATTAATTCTGTCGCTGCAGCGAAGGAACCAGTAACAAAGCAAAACCTTTCGAGAAATGTTTGCCGTGGCGAAGAACATATGTCGTCGTAGTGAACCTTTGAAAACCCAGACCAATTTTGAAAAAATCACCCACTGTGTGACCCGAACCAGCATCCTTCGTTTAAAAACCTACCAAATTAAGTTATAGCTGACAATTATTAACAAGCATACAGAAGATACATACACTCTTGACTCTTCCTCTCAACTTGACCATCATCATAACTTCCTTCCATTTTTCTATCGCCATCTTCATTAACTGTTGCTGCTGCCATGGATGCTTTTGGTGAGTTTCCGGTTGTGAGCTCTCCCGAAGCAATGCTTAGCTAAGCACCATTTCCTCTTGAAGATGTAGCAATGGCTTGAGTTCAATGAGCTTCAAAGGGGAGTAGTTTGTTCATGTTTAGCTCTATTATTATGAACTCCTTAGTTAGGATTTATGCTTTGTAGTTAAATTTTCTTGATTATAGTTTAATCAAGTGTTGAAAAAATATATTGTGTTGATGGGTTTGTTGATGTAGAACTTGGAGCTTGAATATATGAAGTCTCATATATGTCATTTTGTGATTTTGTTAACTCTCTTTTATCTACCTAGTTGTGTTTGATATTGAGATGATGCTTGATCACAAAATTGACCACTTGCATTAACTTACCCTTGGCACTCACTAAGATGCATTCAACAAGGTTTTAAGTAATGGAGTTCATTGATTAAAACCTTGGACTTAAAGAGTTTTTTAAGGTTTATCATTTGGAAACTTAGTGATTTTTACTCCCATAAAGATTTATTTTGAACTATGATAGCCAAAGCTCATTTTTCAAGATGATTTTATCACATTTGATCATTGTTTTAACTTTCAATTTCTTATTCCCAAAAATCCAAAAATGCTTTTTACACACTTCCCTATCGATTAGTTCAATTTTGTTTGTTTCTTCAAAGAACCAAAACCCCCCTCCTAACCAATTTAGTTGCATTTCATGACATTTAGGCTAGCTTAGATCTATTGCATTAGGTTCCAATTAAGTGAGACAACCTGAGATTGCACTCTATATGGCAATCCTTGAAATTCAATTTTTGATTTGACCTCCAAGGGTAAAACCGAAAGACAAAGCGGATCAGAGGGTTTGATCAACCTTCTTACCTGCTTCATCCTTGGATAAAAGGATTGAAGGATGCATAGGAGTTGACATAGGTTTAACGTTCTCCATTTTATATTTGACTAATAGTTCTTTGATATATTTCTGTTGATGAATAATTTTTTTTCTTCGGTTTGCTTAATTTGTAAACCAAGGAAGAATTTCAATTCACCCATCATACTCATTTCAAAATCACTTTTCATAAGATTTTCAAAACTGGAACATAGATTCTTATAAGTTGCACCAAAAATAATATCATCTACGTATATCTGTACTATAATGAAATCATTTTTGATACATTTTTTAAATAGAGTCTTATCTACTTGTCCTCTAATAAAATCAATTTCAATAAAAAAAAGAGCTTAGACGATCATACTAAGCACGAGGTGCTTGTTTTAACCTATACAAAACTTTATGAAGTCTATAGACATGATCTAGTTTATTAGTATCTTTAAAACTAGGAGGTTGCTTTACATAAACCTCTTCATCTATAAAACAATTCAAAAAGGCACTTTCACATCCATTTGAAATAGTTTTATATCATGACAAACAACATATGCAAACAGAATCCTAACAGCTTCTAGTTTAGCTATAGGAGCATAGGCTTCATTATAGTCTATTCCTTTTTGTTGATTATAGCCTTGAGCTACTAATCTAGCTTTGTTATGGTTTACTCTACCTGATTCATCTAGTTTATTATTGAATACCCATCTGGTTCCTATGACAGACTTATTGGGTGGCCTAGGAACTAAAGACCAAACTTTGTTCCTAAAAAGTTTATTTAACTCCTTTTGTATGGCTAAAATCCAAGCTTCATCAATTTTCTTAGGTTTTAATTCAGAAAAAAAAGTTACATTTGCCTCACTTCTAAATTAAGACCTAGTTTTCACACCTTTTGAAGCTTCTCCTATAATCAGGTTTTCTAGGTGAGAGGATTTATACTTCTAATCTTTCCTAAACTAAATTTTTCCAAAATATCCTCTACCTTATTAGGTGGATCAACTAGTGGTGACATGTCTAGTTTATCAACTAAGGGAGCAGATAGAGTTTCATCATCAAAATCGTCTCTTCTATCTGGATGAGAATCATCATCAAACTTAACATGCATAGATTCTTCAATAGATTTAGAAACAAGATTATAAACTCTATAAGCTTTAGAAGACATCGAATATCCTATAAAAATTCCTGTATTGATCTTAGAATCAAATTTATCCAATTTTTCTTTTGTATTCAATATAGTGCATTTACAACCAAAAGGATGGAAGTAAAAAAATATTTGGCTTTCTTCCTTTCTATAACTCATATGGAGTTTTATTTAAAATAGGTCGTAGAAATACTCTATTTTGAATATAACAAGATGTATTCACAACTTCTGCCCAGAAATACTTAGAAAGATTCATTTCATATAGCATAGTCCTTGCCATTTCTTGAATCGTCCCGTTCTTTCTTTCTACAACTCCATTTTGTTTTGGAGTTCTAGAAACAGAGAAATTATGGAAAATCCCATTCTCTTCACAAAACATTCTAAAATTTTCATTTTCAAATTCTCGATTATGATCACTCCTAATTCTAGCAATAGAAATTCCTTTTTCATTTTGTAACTTTTTGGATAAAACTTTAAAGCACGTAAGAGTTTCATCTTTATGTGATAAAAATAATATCCAACAAAATCTAGTGAAGTCATCAACAATTATGAGACTATACTTCTTTCCGCCAAGACTTAATATTCTGGTCGGACCAAACAAATCTATATGTAACAACTTTAGAGATCTAGACGAAGTTACAACATTTTTAAAAGAAAAAGATATTTTAACTTATTTTCCTTTTTGACAATTCTCACAAAAGAAATCTTTATTAAAACTTATTTTTAGTAATCCTCTTACCAAATCATGTCTAACCAACTTGGAAATATGTTTAGAACTAACATGACCTAGCTTTTTATGCCAAATCAGTTTTTCCTCATCTGTTGATATAAAACATGAAATATTTTGACTTTTCAAATCATCTAAGTTAATCTTATAGAGATTATTTCGTCTCTTGGCAGAAAAGAATATGGAACCGTTCTTATTTTTTACTACACAAGAATTTTGATTAAAGGATACTTCAAAACCAAAATCACATAATTGACTTACACTAATTAGATTATGTTTTAAGCCTTCAAGTAGCAGAATATTATCAATAGACGCAAATGAAATTTTACCAATTTTGTTGATTCCAACTATTTTTCCCTACTGGTTGTCTCCAAAAGTTACTGATCCTCCTTTCTTATTTTGGAGGTCTAAGAGTATAGACCTTCTTCCCGTCATATATAGCGAGCATCCACTGTCCAATTACCATTGGTGTTGGTTGCTTTTTTCAAGAAAGGAGATCTGCAGTATATATTATATCTTTATTAGGTACCCATATTTTCTTGGGTTCTTTGGGGTTAGATTTACAATTATTCATCGAGTAATAAGAATATTGTTTCTTTTTCTTTCTGTTAGGAACAAAACTCTTATTATGACGAACATTACTATTATTAAACCCTAAGCCACTCTTATCATTTGGATGTCTATATTTTTCAATCATATCATTCATCCTTTTCGTGCTTTCAGTAAATGTTAAGAAATCTACTGAGACACTATTAATCCTTTATTTCAGTTGATTAATTTCATCAGATCTATCTACAGTTACTTTCTTTTTCATATCGTCTACTTGTTTCTTAAGACAGACGTTTTCTTTTTCTAACACTTCCATGTTCTTCAAGCTTTCAACAAATTTCTTTTTCAATATCTTATATTGTTTTAATATAGCAAGTTAATCTTCTAAAAATTCTAAATACGCATCTTGAAGTTCATTAAAGTTAGAAGTTACCTTATTGTCGCACTCCTTTTCAGCTACTAAGCATATATTTGCTTGTTCTGATGCTTCTGAGTCGAAGTCAGATTTAGACCAATCCAAATCTTCCCAAGTTGCCATCATGCTCTTTTTGTTTTCTTTATTTTTCTTTTGTTTTCTTTTGAGCAACAGGCATTCAGACTTGTAATGTCCTCGTTTGATGCACTCATAGTAGACGATAGAACTTTTCTCATTCTTTGATTCGTCTTTGCTAATCTTCTTTAAAAAAAGTTTTTATTTCCCTTTGCTTTCTTTTTCCACATCCTCTTAATCTTTCTTGAAATGAAGGATAGTTTATCATCATCTTCACTTGAATCTTGATCAGATTCACTAGCATCATCATTCTTGATTTCTTCAATCTTTAATTCTTTTGAAGATATGCTTCTATTTTTTTATGCTTTTGATTCTTCTGACCATCCTTTAATGCGATAGATTTATCTCTTCTAGTCTACATCAAGCTCTACTTCGTGTATTTTAAGTGAACCAAGCAATTCATATAGTTTTAACTTACTTAAGTCCTTGACCTTTTGTATTGCCGTAACTTTAGGTTCCCATCTTTTTGGAAGACTTCTGAGAATCTTTCTAACATGATCTTGATTATTGTAGATTCTCCCAAGAGCTTTAAGTCCGTTAACTATCGTTTGGAATCGTCTAAACATCTTATCAATAGTTTCGTCATCTTTCATCTTGAATATCTCATACTAATGAACAAGAATACTAATCTTGGACCCTTTCACTTGATTTGTGCCTTCAAGTGCAATGGCTAATGTGTCCCACGTTTCCTTTGCAGATTCACATCTTTATCATATTCACTTCTACTTGAGGCACAACTTAGAAAGAACTTGGCCTTTGAGTTTAACTAAAATCGAGCTTTCTGATTGGCTGACCATTTGTCACGAGAGATGCTATTGCCTTCATCGTCTATTGGTATATATGGACCATTCTCAATGATATCCCAAAGGTCAATATGTGTGGATTCTATAAAGAGCGACATCCTGTCCTTCCAATAATGATAATTTTCACCATTGAATGCATGATGTGTTGTGACCGAGGCACTTTTAGCTATAAAAACATGTGATTCAGCTATGAATCTTTGTCCTCACTTTGTAACAATATTTCTTAGAAACATTGCTCTGATACCAACTGAAGTAAATCACTTGTTAATATAAAAATCATGTATAATATGTAAAATACACAAGAAGGGGGTTGAATTGTGTAATCTTTTCAAAGATATTAATCTTTAGGAATTTCTTGAATTTCTTTACAAAATTCAGATGATCACAAAATCACTTTTCTAAAGTCGATAAGTAATGCAATCATAAAAATTATTATCTACTCTTCTAACAATAAGAAAATTAAAAGATAAGGGTTAGAGAATAGACGCCGCGATTTCATACTTGTTCACCCTTAACCTTGGATTACATCCAGTCCTCAGAGTTTATCTAAGATTTCACTATACTCTTCAACTTTACAAGTGTTCTTTCTACACTTGCAGAGCCTCTTCAGGTTTCTCTCACAAAGTATTCTTTATCTGATTTCTTAGCCTCTCCAAGTTCTAGCCTTTCTTTCTCTCTCTAGGAAAGATATTTTTGAGCTTCACGTTACAGATGTATTCGCTCTCTTCTTTCGCACTTTAAATATGGAGTTTCTCTAAGTATTGTACAATCAAATTTTCTCTCTTGTAAAAACATTATTTAGTTTACGATTAGAACTAGTATTTATAGCCTAAGTCTTCAACTGTCTTCTTGACAAACTGCTTCTTGAATCTTTTAGAAACTGTTATTAGTTAAGCCCTGTAACTAACTCCAACTAACTAACTGACTGATGTTCTAGAATAGCTTCCTTTTATATCATCTAGTACTATACTTCTTATGGTGTCACTTCTTCTGGTATCGCGCTTCTTCTATTATCACATATCTTCTGGTGACGCACTTCTTCTGGTATCATGCTTCTTCTGGTGTCGCGTTTCTTCTGTTATCACATATCGTATGTTGTTGGCATGTATCATCTATGATGACGTGTATCGTCTATTGCTAACGTGTATCATCTGGTGTTGATGTATCGTCTGGTGTTGACTATGCATTTTCTAGGTTTAACTAAGTGTTACTTATATTTTTCTGTGCACTCCACAAACTTATCAAAACAATTCATACATTTCTAATATTATTATTATTTGATTGTCATCAAAATTAATAGAAATGAAGTCTTCTTGACTTAACATACGCAACCTAAGATATAGAAAATGAAGGATGAGGGAAAACAAATATTGAGGACGTGGAGAAAACAAATTGAAAACGAAGGGTGAGGGGTCAGGAGAATAAATTGGTAACGAAAGGAACAAATTAAAAATGAAGGTTGAAGGAAAAGGATTGGTTAGGGCGTTGGAAGAACAAATTGGAAACGAAAGGCGAGGATGTCGAGGTTGTGTAAATTGATTTAGGGATTAAACTGTGTCATTTTCTTTAAATAATGTTGTTTTAGTTATGCAATTAAACAATGTTGTTTCATTAATCTTTATTACTTATGTTAATTTTGGCTAACATGTATTAACACATGGCAAGCCACGTCAACAAAATAAACAAAGACACTATGGTCGAGTTAGAATTGAAAAAAATTGAAAGTTTGAACATTTAATTGTCATTTTTTGAAGTTCTAGAATAATTGCAAAAATGAACAAAGTTTAGGATTTTTTGTAATTAACCCTATTTTCCTATTATTGATAAGACTGAAGAAAACAAAAAAGGTGACCAAGTCTATCTACAATCGTGCATAGGTCTTGAATTTGAGAAAGGTAAGAATTAATGTTAGCTTGTTATACAAGATTTATGCAACAAATTTCTTATCACTTCTGTATTTTATTATGATGAAGAAAGAGTTAAGACAAAAGTTTATAAGTGATAAAGAGGTTGCTTCTTAGTATGTTAGGTCTAAAGTTGGATTGAAAGTCTTTAGAATTATACTTCAAGATAACGAATTTTCGTCCCAGTGTCAATTTGTCATCCAATTTTATAAGCCTTTAGTGAGATTACTTCGTTTGGCTGATAATGATGAGAAGGCAATGAATTATTTTTATGATGTTATAGAGACGGCAATTGAAGCAATGAAGGCCAATCTTAAAAATAGGTTTTCTTTGTACAAACTTTATCTTGCAATCATCAATGAGAGATGGAAAATGCAACTTTACTCTTTATTGTCTCAATTGGGGCATTTTTGAATCTTAACGTCTATTTCAGACTAAGTTTTACAAAGAAAGCTGAAGTTAGTTAAGGAATGTTATTAATTATTATAATAGTTGTTGCTCATGAGATGATGCTAGATCTTCTAAGCTCAAAAATGGAGATTTATAATGATGCTTCTAGTAATTTTGGGATGCCAATTATTATTCATCAAAGAGAAAAAACTTAATACATATTTTTTTTTACTTTTGTTACTTGTTGAAAATTAATCATCACTTTATTTTGTTTACAATGCGACTTTGTTTCCTTATAATTGCTAGGTGGGGCCCAATTCGGAAGTAATATTTGAGAATTACAAAGGTTTGCAATTCAAATTCTAAGTCAATGTGTGAGTGCAACATGTTGTGAAAGGAATTAAAGCACATTTGAATTCATCTATTCCAAGAAAAGGAGTAGATTGGGGCACAAAAGATTGAATAACTTGGTATTTGTTCGATACAATATAAAGTTTTAGGAAAGGTATACTTTTTTAATAATTTAATTTTATTATTTACAATAACTCTTGATAAAACAAATAATTCTGTAGATTTAATTTGCATTGATCTTATAAATCTTTTGGCGGATTAGGTTTATGAGTAACTAAGTTTGATAGATGAGTGTGACTTGCAAGATAATCTTATATGAGAAAATATGCACATGCCATTGGTGCAATGAATTTGAATAATTATGATGATGAGACTCCTCTTAATGATGAAGATTTTGTATCAAATAAGAATTGGAGTCAATACAATTTGAGTGAGTATTCAATTGAATGAAGTTTCATATTTTTGTTTCTTTTCTTCTCTTAATTTCACTTATTTTGATGTATATATTAAAGTCTATATATGCAATATAATTGTAAATATTTTTTCTTCATTTTTTACTTCTAACTGGTTCATTGATACGAACTCTTGTTGTAAATTGTAATTGTTAGATAGTAATGAATATTTATTCTTTTTTATTTGATGTTTTGATGTAATTATAATTCATTAAATGATGAAATTGTAATATTTTGTATTGTTTATAAGTTTATATTTGTGTGATTATTAAATGATCTTTTCTATATTAATTGAGATTGTTATTTATGTTTGAAATACATGAAAAATAATATTAATAAAACTAAATAAATTATTATTATTTTAAATTTTTATTAATTATAATTTTTGAAGATGAGGTTGATGTAAAATTATAAATTATATAGTATAATATATTTAAGGACTATTTTGCAATTTTAAAAAATTTAGGGACAATTTATTAATTTAAAAAATTATTTAAAAATTTTGTATTGACCGATATCAATATATTATGGTACCATAATTAAATCAAGTATCGATAGTAATAACGGTATAATATTCATAACATTTCATCTCTTTCTCAGGTAAATTTTCGAATGGGTTAGAGAGAGACGCTCTCCCTTCTCTCTAGACTTTGCTTCGTTTCACCCTTTCTTTTCAAATTTCCTTCCCGCCCTATGGTTGTCCCTGCTAACCCTCTTGTCCGCCCCGCTGAGGACTTTCCTCCTTTGTCCTCCGCCCCTCCCCTACCTCTCTCACCCCCTCGACGTCGACCGCTTCCCCTTTGGTTGCCCGGAAAACATAGAAACAGGTGGTTGGCGACACCATGGCTTCCTCTCTTTCTTTCTCGCCACCCAGTGAAGTTGATGGGCGACTCATTGTTTGTCCGGACCTGGACACTCTTTAAGCTGGGGCTGCTAGTTGGCAGGCCACTCTGGTTGGTTTTTTCCTTGATCATCGCCCAGCTTTTCCCCTTATCCAGCGTTGGGCTACCAAGTTCTGGAAGAGCAGAGGCCTTACAGACGTCCTGCTCTCTGAAGATAACTTAGTTCTCTTCTCCTTCTCCTCCATTTCCGCTACTTCTAAAATCCTGGAGGAAGGCCCGTGGCACGTTGGTAGCCAGCCACTTTTCCTGCAACTCTGGCAGCCGGGTCTCAAGTTGGAAACCATTAAAATTCAGAATCTTCCTATCTGGGTTAACTTCCATAATGTGCCTTTGGAGTACTGGACAACTCAGGGTCTTAGCCAGCTCGCTAGCTTCATTGGTAAGCCTTTGTGTATGGATGAGAACACGGCCTTGAAGAAGCGCATAGATTATGCCCGCCTCTGTGTTAGTATCGCGGTGTCCAAGGAGTTACCTGATGAAATCCCACTTATGAGACTTGGGCCTGAGAATCGCTTGTGGGAGGACAGCATTGCTGTGTCCTATCCTTGGCGGCCCCTGGCTAACCCCCACAATGCTACCTGGCAACCTACCGGTAAACTCTTCAAAACTGGTACTTATCAAGAGCTGATGAATCTTGAGGTAGGAGGCCCGGTCGACCTGCCCCCTGCCCCCTATAATGTTATCCCGAGTCCTCCAATACAAGAGTTGCTACAGATGTTGCTCCACCCTTCGTTGACCCAGAGATCCACCGGACTGCTCCTTCTACTACCCAGCCAGTAGAGACTGGGGGGTCAGCTGATATGCCTAGTGCTACGCCTCCATTGCCCGTTTATGAGATTCCTGCGGCCTCTCCTGTTTTGCCTGCTGTCTTCGCTACTCCGTCTAATTCTTCGTCCCAGGGGACCTCAGTTAGTTCTGAAGCTATACCTCTCCCTTCGCCCGGCCTTATTGCTGATGAGACCAGCGGGGACTCCCACTCCACCGTTCGACGCAAATCCCAACGGGGCAAGGGTAAAAGCCTCAAACCTCCCACTTCTTAATATGTCCAGTTTGGCCTGGAATGTTAGGGGAATAAATTGTCCTACCAAGCTACTGGCTTTGAAGGATTTTGTCTTTAAAGAAAAACCTCTTTTGATGGGCTTACTTGAAACGAAACTCTGGTTAGACAACTTGAATAAACTACACCTTTTGGGTCCTCAATGGAGCTTTTTATCCAACCAAAGCTACCACGCTTACGGACGAATCATTGTATGCTTTGATTCTGCTACGGCTCAGGCTGATCTTCTCGAGGCCACAGAGCAGGTTATGCATTTGCGGGTACGTTTGCTGCAAGGTAATGCAGACTTCATTGTCTCCTTTGTGTATGCTAGTAACTTTGAATTCCAACGTCGTGATCTTTGGTCCAACATTCTTTGGGTGAGTGGCTCCATCACTAGCCCGTGGCTCCTCTGTGGGGATTTCAACACTATTCTCTACATCTCCGAGGCTCAGGGGAATGTCAGCTTGCGCAATTATTCTGCTAACTTACTGAACTGTTTAGCGCAGGTGAAACTAACGGATCTTAAATTTTCTGGGCATTTGTACACATGGTTGAATAAGCAACAAGATCGGTGGTTTATTCGCAAGAAACTTGATCGGGCCCTCGTCAACGACCTCTAGCTCTAGCTCTTCTCTAATAGCACAACCCGATTTATGGACCCTTTATTTTTGGACCATACCCCCATTTTGGTTTCTAACTTGATTAAGCTTTCGAGTGTCCACCATCCTTTTCAGTTCAACAATTATCTTGCTGATGCTCCTGGGTTCCTTTCTGCTTGTGTGCAAGGCTCTTCTTTCTCCTGTGGGGGTACTAAACAATTCATCTGCCTTCAAAATCTAAAAGCCATTAAGCAGGAGCTTAAGAGTCTTCAGGCTACTCTCGGTCCTACTGATGTTTCGGTTGCTCACTCTCAAATGGAATTGACTCGAGTTCAGTCTCTTTTATCTTTCAACCCTGCTGATCCTCTTCTTATTGACCAGGAGAAGATCGCCCTTGCTTCATATCTTCAAGCTATTCATAACCACTCCTCCTTATTGCGGCAGCGAGCCCGGATTACTTGGCTCCAAGATGGGGACTCTTGCTCTCAATTCTTCTTCCATTTTGTCCTCTCTCGGAAGAATCGGAACCACATCATTTCTGTTACCTCGGCTTCGGGCGATGTTATCCATCACCCAGACCTTATTCGCGATGAAGCCTTCCATTATTTTCGCTCCCTACTCGACTCTGAGGCCCCTTCTCAAGTCTCTTTAGATGACTTGCAGTCCCTTAATCTTCCACGGGTGTCGCCTTCAGACATGGATCTCTTAATTCAACCAGTGGAGGATAGCGAAATCGAGAGTGTTGTGTTTGGGATGACTGGCACGAAGGCTCCTGGGCCAGATGGGTTGAATGGTGTTTTCTATCAACGCTCTTGGTCTGTCATCGGAGGTTTTGTAAAGGCCGTTGTTCATGAATTTTTCCACAATCGCGTCATGCTTAAGGAGCTTAACCGTACCTTTTTATGCCTGATTCCTAAAGGTGCTACCCAATCTTCATTCTCGGATTATCGTCCCATCTCTTGTGCTAACTTCATTTATAAAATCATATCTAAGATTTTAGCTACTCGTCTAAAGAAAGTATTGGACCCGTTGATTAGTAACACCCAGGCAACTTTTTTGCCCCATCACAATATTGGTGATAATATTCTTATTGTCCAAGAACTCTTGAAAGGCTACACTTCCCTACACAGTCCCACTAATTGCACCTTGAAAGTGGATTTCCATAAGGTTTTTGACAGTCTAAGCTGGTCTTTCTTGCGCAGTATGTTGGTGGCTTTTGGTTTTCCGGCGCCGTTTATTACCTGGGTCTAGGAATGTATCTCCTCTGTATCCTTTTCGGTGTTGATCAATGGCTCTCCTACTCCTTACTTTAAAGCTGCTCGAGGAGTTCGACAGGGTGACCCCATTTCCCCATATCTATTTATCTTGGCTATGGAGGTTCTAAGTGCTCTCATCCGGCGGAGGATCCTCTCTAATCCGCGATTCAAGTTTCACTCCAAATGCAAGCAATTGGGTCTCACGCACCTGAGCTTTGCCGATGATTTGCTCCTCTTTTGTAGAGCTGATCTAGAGTCAATTCAGTTGTTTATGCAGGCTCTCCTTGATTTCAAGCTTTTTTCTGGATTGCAAATCAACCTTTCGAAAAGTTATTTTCTCTTGTCCAAACGGGTTGCTGGTCTGGCGTCATCTATCTCCGAGGCTACGGGGATGCAGCCCCACACCCCCTCTCTTATATCTTGGTATTCCCATCTCTACCAAGCGGCTCACTAAAGCCGAGTGTCAACCACTCTTAGAACGAATCCAGCGACGAGTCTCTTCCTGGGTGAATAAGTTACTCTCTTATGCAGGTAGGCTAATGCTTATTAAATATGTTCTTAACTCCTTTCATGTGTATTGGTCTTCCCACATCTTTTTAGCTCAAGGCATTATCAAGGAGATTGAACGAATTCTTCGGAAGTTTCTTTGGGGCCATTCTGATGGTTCTCCTGGCGCGGCTAAGGTGAAATGGTCAGACCTCTGTTATGCCAAAATCGAAGGTGGGTTGAATATTCTTCCCCTCCGAATTGTCAATCGTTCTTTGCTACTCAAACGCTTATGGTGGATTCTGGAGGACAAGACTTCGCTGTGGCTTAAATGGTTGCATGCTTATTTCCTGCGAGGACACAGCATTTTGGCTGTCCAACCGACCGCCTCCCACTCTTTCTTTCTCAACCAACTCTTGAAGTTACGCGATGACGTTCAGCGAGACACTTCCTGTATTATTAAAGATGGCTGTTTGGCTTCACTATGGTTTGATAATTGGTCCAGCACTGGACCCTTAATTCACAGCTTAAATGTGTCTCGAGCCTCCTCTTTATTCCCTCTCCACACCCGGATGCGAGCATTCATTAATGGTTCCTCG
>JANIPM010000006.1:21429458-21443290 GCA_027478405.1 Erythroxylum cassinoides
TCATGTTATTTAGTTTCTAGTTTTCTTTCTCGTTCCTATAATGTCTTTGGCTAGGGGTCACCCCTTGTTTTCCTGGTATACTATGTCATCTTCTTTCATTTATTAATTCCATTTCTATTTAAAAAAAAACATTTCATCTCTTTCTTTATATATAAATATATATGTTATTGTCTAAAAAAAGCTCAAATTTTCATTAAATTTTCAATTATAATTCGAATTTTAAAAAATAGCAATAAAATGTTTAAATTTTTAATTTTTTTCAATTCTAATACAAACTTCAAAAAGTAGCTATAAAATAAATTTTTAATTTTTTTCAATTCTAACCCGACATTATCTATTGTTCTCTTAATGCCCCCAACCATTTGTTTTTTGTTTATTCTTTTGACGCCTCAAACTAATCTCGCATTTCAACGTATTACACAAGTAAGCTTTTCGTTTTTAATTCGTTCTCCTAATAGTGTGAGGGCATGGGATTGTATAATCTAAAAATCGAAAGGTGAGGGTGTTAAAACAACAAAAGGAAAAATTGAAAACAAAGCATAAGGTTGTCAGGGTTGCGTAATCTGATTTAAGTCATTTTTAAATAACGATGTCATTTTAATTATGTGACTAAACGACGTCGTTTCATTAATCTTCATTTATTGTGTTAATTTTGGCTAACATGTATTAAAAGATAAGGTTTCTTAAACACATAGTAAGTCGTGTCAACAAATTTAATGGAAATACTAATGTCGGGCTAAAATTAAAAAAATTTGAAAATTTAAGTATTTTATTGCTACTTTTTAAAGTTCGAGTTTAAATTAAAAATTTGAAAGTTTGAGTTTTTATTGCTATTTTTTAAAGTTTAGGTTATAATTAAAAATTGACGAAAATTTGAATTTTTTAGTAATTAACCCTATATTATTTTCTAAAAGTGACATGTCTGTAAGGAAAAAAAACATAAACATCAGTAATTATGTTAGGGTTAGTTGCTAAAAAAGTTCAAACTTTTGTCAAAATTTTAATTATAGCTCAAAAAATGATAATAAAATATTTAATAAAATTATCGAGGTTACGTAATTTGATATAGGTTAATTTTTAAACTTTAACATCAGGTTAAAATTAAAAAATTTTGAAAGTTTGAATCTTATATTGCTAATTTTTGAAGTTAGAGTTAGAATTAAAAAATTAAAAAATTAACTATTTTATTATTATTTTTTAAAGTTATAATTATAATTAAAAAATTTACAAAAATTTATAATTTTTTTTAATGAAATTAACCCATTATGTTATTATTACTTGTTCTTTTGGTATCGGGGCTCTCCCGAGAAACAGTTTCAGGAAGAGAGAGATTTCGTCGTGGGTCTCAATATGGAGAACGCCGACGTGTTCCTGGGGCTTCATGACTTCCTTGAACGCATGCGTCAACCTTCAGCTTCCGATTTCGTGAAATCTATTAAGAGGTCGCTCTCTGTCTTTTTCTTTCTTTTTGATTTTGGAATGAAATCAAGAGATAAATGATGCGGACCTTGAGTTCAGGCAATCGCCTAGAATGTCCCACTAGTTTTGGAACTTAATTCGATGTCACTTTCAGTTCGTGTAATCGGCTTACTATTGCCTTGCTTAAGTCTCGCTATATTTAGATTTTTATTGTGAGGTCATTGTTGTAGCAGATTGGTGGGAGATGATTTAACTGATAGAGAAGTCAAATAGGCTTAACTGCATATTTAGCAACAAAAAAGAACAGATGTTTACTTCTCATGAAGTACTTGTTGAATTGCACTTAAGAGTACCATTTTCAAAGTTTTTCTATTTGGGATCTTGGGTAAAACTGGACAAAATTAAAGGTGTAGAGTTATCATCTTCTCCTTTGTTAATTTCATAATTTTGCAAATCTATGTTGAAAGGAGAAGAACCTTTTGTTTTTGGCTGAATATGACATTATTCTGCTAGTTTTTGAATGTTGGCATGCTCTTCATTGCAGCTTCATCGTGTCATTCTCAAATAATGCACCTGATCCAGAAAGGGACAGTGCTCAGGTACAAGAGTTCCTTGCCAAGATGGAAATGGCTTTCAGAGCCCATCCGCTTTGGGCTGGTTGCTCAGAGGAGGAGCTCGACAGTGCTGGTGAAGTGAGTGATTATAGTCCTATTATTCTATCATAAGATGATGATGACTTGGAGTTGTATTACTTATAGCATTTGAATACCATCATTACCAGTGGATAGGAGGAGGCTGGAAAAGTTAAGTCCATCTGAAGAATTATGTTGTGAACTTTTGAGCTATATTAGTCCAAACCTTTTTAAATTGGATCGTGCAACAGTGTTGGCTTAAATTCTGTGCTAATAAGGCTAATAACAATAGGTATTCAGTTGTTATGAACAGTTATTCGTTGTAAAGTTTTCACTGCTTGTTTCTGCAAGTGAATGTTACAGTTATTAAATTGATGGAATTATCAATTGATAACCAAGTAATGTGACTTCTGACTTGTTAATGCCAACGGCCTCAGAAGAATATTTATGCACTCTTCAACTTTTATCCTTTTGATGTCCCAAACATTGGACCATCTCCATTTTTGTGGACTTTTATTTGGATTTTAGGTCAACTTTGCACACTAGACCATTCGCACCTGTATAACAGGATACCAAAAATGGGTGATGGAAACTTTATTTAAGAGTGTACTGAAAGAGTAATTACATGTGCTGTTAATGCTCCATAATGGTTATTAATGCTGATGTTACATCTGCACTTTCTTTTATATACAGGGACTCGAGAAGTATGTAATGACAAAGTTATTTACCCGTGTATTTGCTTCACTTCCAGATGATGTAAGAGTTGATGAGCAACTTTCTGAGAAGATGTCTTTAATTCAACAGTTTGTTCGACCAGAAAATTTGGATATCAAGCCAACCTTTCAGAATGAAACTTCATGGCTAGTAAGTTGAGAAATGCCATTACTAAAGATAATCTTAAAGTGGTGTTGGGAATACTTCTTCCTGCATGCTGTAATCTGGACCAATGCAGCTCTTAAACCTGCTTTATTGTCAATTCATATACTTTGTTCATCTTGTATTAACTGGAACATATGATTGGGAAGTTATCATTATATGTAGATTATGTTTCACCCTGAAAGTTTATATTTTCTTCAGAATTGAATTTTTTATCATATTATTAATTAATAGTTTATCTTGTATTTTCAAGGATTTAACGTGTTCAACAACCAGAAATCCAACTGTTTGAAATATGCCTTCGATCTTGAGCTTAATGCACCTTTTATTGATTTCACTTCTTAAGAGAATACTTATCAGTTTTTAGGAACGACATTATTATGTTTAATAAAGGAGATGCCTCAGTAGGGAGAAGCCAAAGGAAAGTTGAACTTCTACTGTGGCTATTGGTGGCAACGATAAATGATACCTTAAGAGTGTAGGCATTTATTGTCTTACCATACATCTTTATGTCTTTTTTGGAAGCTTGCCCAAAAAGAGCTGCAGAAGATCAATATGTACAAAGCACCAAGAGACAAGCTAGTTTGTATTCTCAACTGTTGCAAGGTCATAAATAATTTGTTGTTTAATGCTTCCGTTGCTTCAAAGGACAATCCTCCTGGAGCCGATGAATTTCTTCCTGTTCTGATATTTGTTACTATAAAGGTAAACCTGTCATCTTTTTCTTTCTAGTTACTTGATCCTGTTATTGTATCTGTTGCTTTGCAACGACAGCACTTCATTAAAATACCTTGTTCAAGCACAATCACTTGTGTTCCTTCTCTAGCCTTGTTATTGACCTTGTAGAGCATTTACATTTGAAGAAATAGTGCGGTAGAATTCCATTTCAGAGGATTTGTATTACAACCCAAGATGCTTACTGAGTTTGCATTCATTTTACGAATCCTTGTATATTTGGAAACTTCAGTATTTCGCTAACACCTTGTTTGCATGATAGTATAATACCATCTATGTAACTGAGTCAACCTGGTTTTCTTTCATACACTAGTTAATAAAAAGATTGAGTTCAAAACTAGTGTAATTTCACATCCTCTACATGGTTTTGGCAATCTTATGGAGTCATTTCTTACCTTTAATTTGTAAAAGTTTCCTCATCTTGAGTAACATGGTCATTTATGTGGACTTTCAGCCTATTGTAATTGAAGGGCTTAATAACTACAAAGTTGCACGATTTTGTAACGACAGCACTTCGGCTTGATCCAACATATATTATGCAGGCAAACCCTCCTCAACTCCACTCGAATTTGTTGTACATACAACGGTACAGGCGCCAATCCCGATTAGTTGGAGAACAAGCCTACTTTTTCACAAACATGCTCTCTGCGGAGTCTTTCATCACAAACATTGATGCAAAATTGCTTTCTATGGAGGAAAGTGAATATGAAAAGAACATGGAGTTTGCTCGAGCTCTTCTGTTTGGCCTTTCATCTGATTCAGATAGTCAATCTAGTCGATCTAATCAAAATTCTGGAAACAACCCCGAAGCAGAATTGAAATCTAAGGAAAGGGACACTGCAATTCAAACAGAAGTTTCTGAAACAAAATACGGAAGTAATGATGTATATGCAAAAGATGAATCATTAATCATGAAGATTCCATCCCTATCAGATATAGAGAATAGAGGAGCAGCTAAGCTTTTGAAGGAAGATTCAGTTAGCCAAGTCTTTCGAGAATTCCCGTACTTGTTTGCCAATGTTGGTGATCTAACAGTCAGTGATGTGGAAGACCTATTGAATAACTACAAACAGGTAGTTTTCAAGTATGTTTGTCTTTCCAAAGGGCTTGGTGTTGCCACTCCATCTCTTCCCCCATCTAGTTATCAAGCTCATGTTCAACCTGTACAGGAACATGATACTGCAGTAGAACAGAATGATGAGTTACAAAAACAGATAGGCACGATGAATAGTTCTAGTACGGTTTCTCATGAATATGAAACCAAGCTTGTGCAGGATGAGACAATGGTACCTCAAGAGGAAGGAAGAACACAATCAATGAGTGCAAAGGAGCACGTTCTGCAGCATTAACATTTATGATTCAGGTATTGTGAACAAAGCCTCTTGTTTGGCCTTTGAATGGAAAATGCATTCATTCATATTTAGGTGTCAACGAGAATGTGCCATTCTTCTGCCGAAGATCATAGGTACAATCGTAGAACAAGAGGGAATTATCATTTGTATTGCAGTGACCCTCTTAGAAATTATATGGTGATTAAGCTTTAGAGCAGCCATATGCAGCCAAGTTAGATCCAGAGTGCTGCCGTTTCCACTTTAAGCATAAACAGTACGAGAATCTATTTGAATAGTTACTGAGTACATTCTTGATTGAGAATGACCGTTCTTTTTGTACTTTTAACTTTCTCTGCCATTTCTATTCATCTGTACGATTAACCTGTGGTTGTATACAAAATTGTACCATAGACCTAAAAGACGGTTCCATTTATTGGATGTGGTGATGATCTTTGGAATATTGTCAATACAGTTACTGACGTGGTTGCTTGAACCCCTGACTGCAATAAACTTTTCCGGTTGGTGCCTGGAAAACTATAAAATTCAAATCTATTATCATGCAAAGATGTCGAGTAGGAGTTGATTTGTTAAAAATTTTGACATTAGTGGCTAAGAATTATCATCAACATATTTACCAACAAAATTATCACCAACATATGTTTGTTGGTTTATGTCTTACATCAAAATCGGTTGGTTGTATTTTAATGATATAATTATTTAATGATATTTTTATCTTATACATATTTAAATATGTATGATAAAGCTTATGAGATAAATACAACAACAATAATGGTTTAGTAAAAGTCTTGCTAAAATGCGAGATCCAAAAAGGTCGAGAAGTATACAACTTTATCCTTTATTAGTAGATAATTTATTTACGATAGAATAACATGAATTATATAATAATAATAATAATAATAATAATAATAATAATAAGATACGTATTAAAATAATAAGTAATAATAATTAAACATAAAAAATAGCATTAGACATAAAAAAAATAAAAATAACTACATGCAAATTAAAATATAAAGATAAGTAATAAAATAAATAAGATAATAAATAAAGGATAAGATAAAGAATTAAAAAAATAAAATAAGTAAATAAATATACAAACAAGAAAGAAGATAAATAAATTATAAAACAAACATGTTAGTATAAGAAAATATTTAAACTAAGGAAATATTTAGGCTAAATATCTAGGGGAGAAGAACTACAAATTAAAAAATTAAGATAAATACATGATATAAGAAAAATACTTAAAAGATATATGAAAAGATAAAGACCTCTTTATGTGAGATCTTAAGTACACTAAAAAAATTAAACTAAATACAAGACATAAGAAAAATACTTAAAAAACATATGAAAAGATAAAGATCTTTTTATGTGAGATCTTTTATTCATATCCTAGTACGCCAACATTTTTTATTAAGGGTCTTTTCCTCAGTAAGTTCTAACATAGTTGTATTATTTTTAATTACCTACCTCTCAATTCTTTTTAAGTCTTCATTTTTTGCTTCTTACAGTCCTTAACTATAATCTTCTCACATCATCTCACCAGAGCGCCAGAATGCTTCCTATTAACATGTTTGAACCATCTAAGCTTTGTCTGTCATAATTTTTCATTAATATTAGTCACTTTTATTTTGTTTTTTACTATTACATTCTTGATATTTTTCTCTTCTAGTAAGGTTGCACATCTAACTATAACATCTTCATCTCTAATATCATTAATTTATGACCATGCGCTTATATGGTGGTTCAACATTCTGTGCTATAAATCATGACTGACTTAATCGCCATCCAATAGAATTTACCCTACATAAAACTCCTAATACACTTCTTTGTTTAATTCATCCTGATTTGATACGGTGAGTAATCTCCTCATCAATCTCTCCATTGTTTTGGATGATATATCCTATATACCTAAAACACACTTTATATTATATAATTTTTGAACCAATCTTTCTCTCTATATCAAAAACAACCTTATGGTCCAAAAAATTGAACTACAAATACTCAGTCTTAGTTCTGCTCAATTTAAAACCCTTTGATTCTAATGTATCCATCTAAAGTTCTAGCTTTAATTGATACCCTCCTTTGTCTCATCTACTAAAACAATATCATCAGTAATAAAATACATCAAGGCATGTGGACTACACCAACATTTCTCATTGGATATATTTGGTGACCAAATCCATCACTACTGCAAACAAAAAGGGACTCAATGAAAAATGTTGGTGTAGTCCAATATCGATATAAAAATGCTTTGTATCTACTTATATTGTCCTTACTCTAGTCTTTACACCTTTATACATATCCCTAAAACCTGAATACAGGTCATATGGACTCCCTTAACTTCTAAATACCTCCACGTGATTTCCTTAGTTATCCTGTCATAAGCCTTCTCTAATTTAATAAAAACTATTTATAGGTTACGCTGTCTTTTCTTGTAATATTCGATAAATCTTCTAAAGAGATGTAAAGCTTCTATCATGAACCTTCCTGACATGAAACCAAATTTGTTTTCTGAGATAGGTACATCCTTTCTTACTCTTTTTTCAATCACTTTCTCCTTTAACTTTATGGTGTAACTAAGTAGTTTGAAGTCTTTTAGTTGTTGCATCTTTAGATGTCACCTTTGTTCTTATGTGGAAGAATTTATGATAAGATACATTTATATAATTATCTTTAAATTATTCTTTGTCATTAATCTATTAAGACTGGACATTAATAGAATGAAAAAAGAACAGTACATGTTATATTTTTCTTATGAAAGAAGTAACCGTTCTCATAAACTAAAGTATAAAGATATTTAAAAATGTGTGGGTGCTTATTAGAAAACAAATTCACTGAACTGATCTCATATGAGAATTCTATTTGAAACATTACTCGTATGTCTACGGAAATTTTTATTGTGATGATCGTATAAGTGAACTTTTGACTTGAGATTTCTAAAATTTTCTAATATAAAGATTGTATTTTGATACTACTTATGGCCTATTTTAGTAAATCGATTATCATTGGATATAATATAAATTGTAAGGAGGTAATTGAGTGATTAATATATGATTTATCACCTTAAAGTGATTAAGAAAAATGTTCTATTGTTCTCTATTAGTATTGATTTAGAAAATCCTTGGCCAAAGTTGAGTGACACTTTGAAATTGATTTTTAAATGTCGTTAACTAAATCAATTACTAATTGTAGAAAAGTAATATGATTAAACTAAAATAAAGTAGACATTCAATTCAATGCTCTATGTCTAATCAAAACGTTATATGATGAAAGGAAAATTTATACAGAAAAATAATGTACAGAAAGGTTAGTCAAAATTACTTTGATATTTTTAAATATTTGGGTGATCACAACGTGCTGTTAGATATCAATCTTGATTTATAAATATAAATTATTTAATTAGAGAATTAAAGATAAATTAAAGGAGTTTATTTTATTTATCTAATCCTAAATATGATTTAGGGCTATAATTTATATTCATTGCTAACATATTTGAGAACTTAATGAGTCATATACAAAAACAAGTTAAAAAGAGAAAAATATTTTAATTAAGTTATAATGGATTTTAAATTTTGAAAAACTTTATGATTAAATATGAAATATTTAATAAATAATGATCAATATAAGATATTAGATTTTAGGTATAACTAATATCTAATTAAAGTTTAATTAAATTCAAAACTTATTATAAATAGGCTTATGCTCTAAAGAAGCTAACACTCGTTGCCTAACTTTCTCTTTAATAATTGCGAAGTTCTCTCAACATATTCTATGGATATTTTTAGAGGTTAAGTACTTGTGCGATTATGGTGATTGAAATAAGCCGATTTTAAAAATAGTTCGAGAATAACGACAGAAAAAGATCAAAATTCATAAATAGGTATGAATTATGATTCATATTTTATTATGATTTATGTGTCAATCATTTTATAAAATTTTAGTAATCTTGAGTTTTGAGAAATTGAAATAAAATTTTTTAAAAGTTATTATGCTATATAGGAGATTAGATCTTGTCTCGATTTTCAACAATAGTATACAAGAAATCATAGAATTTAAATTATAAACCCTTCAACCAAGTTAGATTTGATTAAAATCAATAAATTAATAAATAAGTACAATAAGATTGTGGTTCTGTCGGATTCTGGTGAGGCTGTGAACTGCCGATAGGATCCATGAGGTTGATTGACTTCGACTTGAAGGTTCCTGCAAAATAACAAAGGCACGTCGGGAGTTGTTTCCCGATAAGCCCCTCTGACGCTCAAGTTAGTCTTTTTGGAGAGTTTTGAGGCTAGTGAATCAAGAGAATTAGGGTTTCTGAATCTCGTACCTCTTTCGTGTTAGAGCAATACCTTATATATGTAATAGATGCTAGGTTTAAGTCTTTACGTAAGTCTCTACTTGTGCATGGGAGGTTTCCATCTGCAAGTGGGCCGTCTATATTCGGGCCTGGGCTTGGGCCTAGCACAGCTAACCCAACCATAAGCCCCTACTCCTCGAGCCTGACCAAGGAGAAGGGTCGAAGGAGTACGTAAAGATCGTGCGGCTCGTCTGTGGGACAGCTCGTGATAGGCCCAATCGGTCAGGCATCGACGTGTAGTTCATAGCAGCTCAGGGTAAGGCCGACCGATCGAGGATGGAGATATAGCCGATCGATCGATCGTAGGCATTGTGTTGTCCGAGCAGATTTGGACGTCTAAAGAAGGCGTTGAACTGAATCATTACTTTCAGCGCGTGTCCACTGGTAGGTTTTCAAAATTCGAAATAAAGCGTCTTTGTAACCGTCATATAGCTGTCATGGTCGTCCTTTCAACTGCTGCGTCGTACAGCTGTCAGAAATCGGCGCATCGTTTCAACTGTAGTGCCGCTTTGTATATCTGACAACCCTAATTTACCTCGGCTCAGATTCTGCCACGTGCCTGAGTCCGATGCGGATTTTCTCCGTGTGTCAAGCATTGGTTGGAATGCCTGTTTGGTCGATCTTCTATAAATACCCAGTATCGACGGACTGCGGATTTTCTTTACGTTCTTGTCTACAGTTTTCGGAGTTTTCTTTCAACCACCGTTCAAATTCTCAACTTCAATCACTAACTAGGTACGTCCTTTTTCCTTACTTCTTCTTCTAAATTTCCTCTTTGTAAACATGTCGTTAACCAGTCCTAGACGTGAGGTTAGCCCTAGAGATGAAACCGCCGAGAGGGCCTCCCAATTAGGTGGGTCTCTTGAAGTAATGGCGGAAGTGGTGGCGACGCCAGGTGTGAGAGGTGGCGAGGGAGTCACGGCGAGTGACTGGAAGGACGAGTTAGTCATCAAGGAGCCACCAAGAGACGAATCGACGATGACCGTGGAGGAGTTGAACCGATCGGTTATTAGAAACAATATTCCTTTGTCTTGGGAACCTCGGCTGGCCTTCAATAGAGAAAGGATCCACAGTAATTTGGGAGGGTATTTCATCGTTTCTGACAGCTTTTTCTCAGTTGGTGGCATGAAGCTTCCGTATGCCCCGATCATCGACGAGGTGTACGCTACCTACCGATTGAGGCCGAGCCAGATTCCTCCAAATAGATGGAGATTTATTAACGGTTTGGCCTTGCTGTGCCATCAGTTCGGCTGTCCACCTTCGGTCAGCATCCTTCATCATTTTTTGAGAATGAATCAGAGTTCGAGCGCTAGGGCCGGGATCTCCCATCTGTAGTATAGAGATGCTCGATATCGCCCGGCCGGGATGGGTTCGAAGGTCTCTGCTTGGCGAACGAAGTACTTTTTTGTGAAACCTTCGGGATCTTCCTTTGAGTCCCAACCATGGAGGTATCCTCTGGCCGAACGATGGAACGATGCGTCGAGCTTGTCTCTCACGAGAGAGGAGTGGGAGGTGGTCGGCCGCATCAAGGAGCTCGGACGGTATAACTTTGAGCGTTTCATTATGGGGTATCGCGGGGGGGCCTCGGTCGACTCATTCCTGATTGACCTCCCGCCCCGAATTAGCGAGCTAGGAGGAGAAACTGCCCCCTCTGGTTGACTCTTCGTAGTTGAACTATTTCTCGTATTTGGAAGTATCAATTTCGATCTCTAACATGTTTTTATTGCTGTGCAGCCATGGCAAGGCTCGATGATTTCACCGAACCCCCCAAGCCTACCAAAGGTCAGTGCAAAGCTGCCAGGCCCTCGAAAGCAAAGGAGCAGGAGAAGAAAGGAGAGGCCAGTGCGGATGTCGCTCGGCCTACTGTCCCTGAGCCATCTGCAGTACTCGCCCTGGATGCTGCTCCCGAACCGTCGACAGCGATGACCCGGTTGGCTGGGGAGGGCGTAGCGGTCATTAAAGAGGAGGAAGAGGTTGAGCCACCTCTCAAGAGGAGAAAGTCCATTGGGTCTATCCACCGATTGTCCTCCTCGTCTGACCAAGGCAGGGAGAAAGAGAAGGAGAGAGAGAGAGAGGGAGAGCATACTGCCCGGTCAGATAAGGGCAAGGGGAAAAAGCGAGCGGCGAGCGCCGAGAAATGGGAGCCAGGGATCAGTCTGGATAAGGCTGTATCGCTCGGGAACTTCGATGTGGCTCTTCACATTGTTGAGAGGGTGGTTCCTCCTATAGACGAGGAGCGTATAGACTCGTTGAGCCATCAGGAGCTATCGACCCGTCTCGTCTGTAGCTGTGTGAGGGAGTTGGCATTTGCCTCCTCGATGCATCGACGTATCGAACTGCTCGACGGGACTGTTCAATCACTAGACCGGGAAGTCCACGACCTTCTTGAGCAGGTGAACACTTTAAGGGCTGAGCTCTCGGAGGCCAAATAAGAAAAAGATGTTTTCCGGGCTCAACTCTCTTCCTTGGAGGAGGAGAGGAAGTTCTGGGAGGAAGAAAGGTGTGTTTTGAAAGCTTAGCTCACTACAGGGGACGCGGCGAGGGATAGGCTGGCCAAGGAGTATAAGGATTTGCAGGGGAAAGTGGAGGCGGAGAAAGAGCTTAAAGCAAAATTCCTCCAGGACTGCCATGCGAGAGTGAGGGATAAATTGAGAGCCGAAAATACACTGATGGAGGAACGAGCCTCCATCAAAAAGCAGAGAATCGAGGCGATCAAGCAGTGGAAAAGGCGATTCTTACAGGAGGAGTGCTTGGAGTATGCTTGTGACTTGACCCTTTCGATCCTGAAGAGCTGCCATGAGGTTTGCATCCCTGACGGGTCGGAAGGTCCTTCGTTCGAGCATTATGCCGAGTCGATGCTTTCCACCTCTCTCGGCCTTTCTCTGGAGGAAGAAAGGGAGAGGGTCGAGGGAGAACGAACGTTGGTTCCGGATGAGGAACTGGATCTTAGCTCGAGTGAGGAGGAGCTATCTTCCGGGGATATCTCTCCAGTTGCTCCCTCGGACCCTGCTCCTGCCTCTACTGCTCCTTTGACCTCCGAGACTTCTCCTGGGCATCCGCCTACCTCCGAGACTTCTCCTGCCGCCCAGGCTGTTCAAACTTCTCCTTCCGCTGATTTTTAAAGCTCACCTGGTCGGGCTTGTGGCCAGGACAAATATAAAGAAATGAAAACTCTCGTTTTTGTCCTCCATTATTTCGATATATCGTGTTTCTGCGTTTTTCTTTATTATCGATCGGTAGCAAGGTTGGATAGAGTCGCTCGTGGCCGAACGACATTGTGGCCGAGCAATCCAAGGTTATTTTCTTGGCGTTCTGGCTCCAAGGATCGTCTTGGTAACTCGGTCGAACGAAGCAGGGGCCGAGCGATCCGAGATTCATCTTCTCGGCATCGCATGGTTCTAAGGATCTTGTCTTGGCAACCTGGCTGAGCGATGTTGAGGCCGAGCGATCCGAGATTCATCTCCTCGGCATCGCCTGGTTTCAAGAATCTCGTCTTGGCAACCTGGCCGAGCGATATTGAGGTCGAGCGATCCGAGATTCATCTCCTCGGCATCTCCTGGTTCCAAGGATCTCGTTTTGGCAACCTGGCCGAGTGATCCGAGATTCATCTTCTCGGCATCGCCTGGTTCCAAGGATCTCATCTTGGCAACCTGACCGAGCGATGGTTGAGGCCGAGCGATCTTGATTCATTTTCTAGGTATCGCCTGGTTCCAAGGATCTCGTCTTGGCAACCTGGCCGAGCGATGTTGAGGCCGAGCGATCCTAGATTCATCTTCTCGGCATCGCATAGTTCCAAGGATCTTGTCTTAGCAACCTGGCCGAGCGATGTTGAGGCCGAACGATCCGAGATTCATCTTCTCTGCATCTCCTGGTTCCAAGGATCTCATCTTGGCAACCTGGCCAAGCGATGTTGATAGACTTCTCCTTTTGAACCATTTGCTGAACTGTTTTGCTGAGAAATTTGGAATCTCTTTATTGATGATGACAAGGGCGTGGGCCGTTAAAAAACCTGACTGGCAAGGCCAGGAAAAAGGTACCCACGGGTTTACAATAAACAATAACAAACAAAGAAATAACTAAAATCAGACTTATTTATTGGTAGAAAGCCTTCAAGTTTTGAGAACTCCAGGGCCTTGGTAGAATCTTTTCGTTCGAGCCGTGCAGGATGTAAGAGCCGTGTCCGGTTTGTTTGACCACTTGGTAGGGTCCTTCCCATGTCTGACCGAGCTTTCCAGGATGGTTTCTAGCCGCCTCGGCCTTTCGTAGAACGTACCCTCCGACCTTTATGTCCCTCAACTTTACCCTTCAATTGTAAAACATCGTTGCTTTTTGCCTGAGGCTTCCGAACGAGCGACTGCCCTTTCTCTAACTTCACTAAGAAGTACCAGTTCTGCCTTGCGGGCTTCGTCATTCCTTTCTTCGTCATAACCCGAAACTCTTTGGTTGTGCAACACCACTTCTACT
>JANIPM010000006.1:21550650-21561147 GCA_027478405.1 Erythroxylum cassinoides
AAGATATGGATTTGTGTATCTTATGAAACACAAGTCTGAATCATTTGAAATGTTCAAAAGATTTCGTAGTGAAGTTGGAAATCAATCTGGTAAGAGTATAAGGGCACTAAGATCTAACCATGGCGATGAGTATCTTAGTGATGATTTTGTTGATTATCTAAGGCAGGATGGAATTTTGTCTCAGTGGACTTCTCCGGAAACACCACAATACAATGGTGTTTCAGAAAGGAGAAATCGAACCTTATTGGATATGGTGAAATCCATGATGGGGTTTACTGATCTTCCTATCTTTCTATGGGGATATGCTTTAGAAGCCGCTGCATATATATTAAACAAAGTTCCCACTAAATCAGTCACTAAAATTCCATATGAGATGTGGAAAGGACATAAGCCTAACCTAAAACATTTGAAAACTTGGGGTTGTCCAGCTTATGTCAAGAGATTGCAGTCAGATAAGCTTGAAGCGATGCCTAACAAGTGTAGATTTGTTGGCTATCCCAAGGAAACTATGGGATACTATTTCTATCACCCTTCTGAACACAAAGTGTTTGTGGCTAGAAATGCAACCTTTTTAGAAAGGGAGTTCCTTAATGGAGGAACTCGTGGTGTAGAAACAGATCTTGATGAAATTCAAGATTCTGATGAATCAACACAAGCTCAAGAGCATCAAATGTATGTTGAGCAACCATTACTTGATGTCTTGAAGTTAACACATACGGTACTAGCCTTAACCGTTAAAGAGAGTGGACCGGTTAATGAACCTGTCCAAGAACCAGTGCAACAACAAGATCAAGTAGAGGAAGAACCTATTGAACAATAGCCTCTTAGAAGGTCTACTAGGGATAGTCGTGCACCAAATAGATTAAACTTAATGGTGCAAGGTGATGAAGATAATCATATTGATGATGACCCTAAAACTTATGAAGAGACTATGGCAAGTACTGATTGTGAGAAGTGGTTTAAGGCCATGGAATCCGAGTTAGAATCCATGAGAATCAACAAAGTATGGACTTTGGTTGATCCCTCAAAGGATATAAAACCCATAAGACGTAAATGGGTATTTAAGAAAAAAATTGGAGCGGACGGGAATGTTGAAACTTATAAAGCCCGTCTTGTTGTCAAGGGATATAATCAAAAAGAAGGTATTGATTATGATAAAACTTTTTCTTCTGTGGAAATTCTCAAATCTATTCAGATTCTACTTGCTATAGCTGCATATTATGATTATAAGATATGACAAATGGATGTGAAAATAGATTTTCTTAATGGAGAGCTCAAGGAAGATGTCTATATAACTCAACCTGAACGTTTCACATTGCCATCTGCTCCTAATAAAATATGTAAGCTATAAAGATCCATTTACAGATTGAAGCAAGCTTCACAAAGTTGAAATATTCACTTCAATATAATAATCGCAAAGTTCGATTTTGTTAGATGCGAAGAAGAGCCATATGTGTACAAGAAGGTTAGTGGGAGCATAGTTATTTTCTTAGTGCTGTATGTAGATGACATATTGCTAATATGAAATGATGTACCAGCCATGCAAAAGACAAAGTCATCTGAACAGTTCTCTATGAAGGATTTGGGAGAAGCAGCTTACATTATTGGAATCAAGATCTATAGAGATAGATCAAGGAAGCTGCTAGGACTTCCCAATCCATATACTGATACTATCTTAAAAAGGTATCACATGGAAAATTCCAGAAAAGGTTATCTACCAATAGGCACTGAAAATTCTCTTAGTAGGGGGGATTATCCTAAAACCCTAGAAGAAAGAGAGCACATGAGTAAGGTCCCATATGCCAGCACAGTGGGAACTATCATGTATACCATGACATGTACAAGACCTGATGTAGCCTACGCGCTAGGAATAGCAAGCAGGTATCAAGGTAACCCAGTTGAGGACCATTGAAAAGTGGTTAAAACCATCCTTAAGTACTTGAGAAGAGCTAAGGACCAATTCCTCATATATGGAGACTATGAATTAAAGCTAATAGGCTACACTGATGCTAGCTTTGCATCACATAAGGATGATAACAAATCTACCTCTGGTTATATTTTCACCTTGAATGGAGGAGCAGTGAGTTAGAAAAGTTCCAAGTAAGCTTATGTAGCTGATTCAGTTACTGAAACAGAATACATAGCTACATGTGAAGCAGCTAAGAAAGTTGTTTGGAAGAAAAAGTTCTTAACTAAACTTAGTGTGATTCCTTCAATAAAGGAAGCCGTTCCTTTATTGTGTGACAATATCAGTGCTATTGCACAAACTAAGGAACCAAGGTTACACCAAAGATCTAAACATGTTCTGCGAAAGTTTCTTCTAATTAGAGCAATTTTTTAGCATAAGAATGTTCAAATTAAAAAAGTTGAAGGAAAGGAAAATGTTGTAGATCTCTTTACTAAGGCACTTGGATCAAAGCAGTTTGATAAGCACAAGTGGAAGATAGGATTGAAGTTCATGATTGATTGGGTCTAGGTCAAGTGGGAGATTGATGGAATTATGCCCATGACCCAATCGTTATGTAATAGATTGAACACTTTAGTTTTGTGATTATTAATTTTGATTAATAACATGGCAAATGATTTTATTATCATATTATGTTTATTGTTTTTATTCTAATATGATAAGTCCTTGATTAAATTTATACACTTGCCATCATAATGGAGATTATGATAATGAGAGTCAAGCCTTTAAGATTTAATCTAAAAATGTTTTTGATCATAGGATCATTAAATAAGAACTTTAATGATCCGGTTAGATCAATATATATATGTAATAATATCTATTGGATAGATGTTAGTAAATCTCATTTACTAAGTTACATATATAGATGATGCATATGAAAATATGATCATTGACCTGACCAAACTGAGAATTCCCAATGGTTAACATTATCTATGAACTGTCAAGTGGGATATTCTTATAAGGATTTAAATCTATATTTTTTCCTTTGACTTGAGATCATCCTAGTAATCAATAGGTTACTTATTATGTTTTGATGTTAGACACCTAGTATGTAAAAATGCTAGTTGAATGATCATTGGATGTAATTAAGTACCTAATTGATTAATGGTGAGTCAATATAGGATCCATCGACTTTAGGTAATGAGTTTGAACTCTATGTTGTCATTGATCTTAATGGTTGTTTTAAGACCTTGGCCAGGGCGATTGAATTAGTGAGGAAAAGTGATTATCTAATAAGATTTGACAGTTAAACCATACCTTAGAATAATTCGAAATTTTAATGATGGAAGTTAATAATACATTATCCTTAAAATAAGGCTCTATCTTTGTAAGATTGTTACTTCACACTATCCGGTTGTTGAGGAGTATTGCTAGATGCTAACCTTGATTATATTAATTACTACCGGTTTAGTGATAAACCTATGTGATCACATACTTATAAGTGTAATATTTTTCGTTTATGATTATTTAATTTATTATGAGATAATTTAATAAATAATCTATATGACATATTATTATATTTTTTGCTAGCATCGAAAATATGATTAATATTGAAAATTCTCTCGTATAAAATAAATGAATAAAAATTTTATTTTATTTCATTTATAAATAATAGTAAAAACAAAAGCCATTAGATGGTGGTTTATTGTTTTGGTTTTATTAATTAACCAAAAGGCATGACAAAATGAAAAGAAACGTTGTTTAGTTGTTTTCTTTTTCAAGTTTTGAAAAATAAAGATAGACAGCCCTTTTCGTTTGGCTTTTGCGCTCTCGAAGAAGCAGAAACAGTGTAAAACGTTGTCATCTTTTGTTGCCTTATTGGGTAGGGACCGTAAGTACATAATGTAAAACAAAACTGAGAAAGGAATCGTTATATACTTTGTTTTTCAAGGTTTTCGTTTTCTGGACGTGCATGAAAACAAAGAGCAGAGTGATATTTGGTATTTCATCTTTCTTCATTTGTCCATGAAATAAAGATGAGAAAAGTTTGATAAAAATGTTTTCTCCACTTTGAAGAAAGGATTCTTCAAAATTTAACCATAGCTATATTAAATATTGAAAGTGGGACATATTTTTTAGTGTGAAGTATATAGAAATTTCATAATTTCGAAGTTCAGTATCAATTAATCCTCTAAAATTTCAAGTATTCATTTCTGCCAGTTCTAATTATAAGTATGATTCTTAAATGAAATAGATAAATATGTGATTGTAATTTTATTTTCGCTGCATATTGCGATACTTCAAAATAACATGAATAAAATTGACACCATATATATAACAGTATCAATCTGTTTGGTATAATTTTTTGTGGATACGTATAATGTTTATTTTGACCTTCCCGATCTCTTGAAAGTGATAGAACATGACTCTTTTTTCTTGTCCTTTTCAAAAACAATTTATAGTCTATACTAAATACATCACTAGATGAATTTTGCTTTTTATAATAATTTAAGGTTCACAACATCCGGAAATATAGAATCAATGGGGACAAAATATTGTTTGGTACACAAATTCCATACAATAACATTGGTTTTTCCATGACTAGAAAAATTTAAAATTACAACCTATTTGGGTTTTGAAAACCTTCGAAAAGATTATCTAAACTGGAAATTTTAATATAAGTGAAGATTTTGAATCATTTAGTGTGGTAAATTTGTAAATCTTGCTTTCTTCAATTACATCACTTAAACGCAATTTCTTTAATTTATGGGTACTCTGTGCTTTTATATAAGGTATGTTAAGACCCTTAGATATGCAAAGGAAATGAAGCAAGTCCCAACTTTCAGATGAAGATGAATGCAGATTGTGGTGGTGGGAAATTGATTGAATTGGACAGGTATTCCTCAGACCTACAAAATCTTTCTTTTTGGCTAAAATAGAACAAACAGCACTAGTACCCAATGTTATGAATATTGTACCAGATTTAACAGTATATTTAATTTTGGTACAGTATAGTACTGATATCGGTCAACATTAGATACAGTTTTAGATAATTTTACATAATTACAAAATAGTTCATAAATTTTATAAAATTACAAAATAATCTCTCAATATATTGTACTATATAATTCTTGATTTTACATTAGCTTTGTTTAAAAAATATATATATTTAAAATAACAATTATCTCTTTATTTCTATTAATATTAGTTTTTTTTTTCATATTTGGTATATAAATAGTGACTATGATTAATATAAGGAATGGTCGTTTACTTATCATAAAAATATAAAACTAAAAATAATACGAAGTGCCTAAAATGTTACAATTTTCATTAGAAGGTAAAGAATAATTACATTAAAACATCATATACTAAGAGTAATATATTTCCATAAGCATGATAATAAGAGTTCATGCCAAGGAACACAACAAAGTAGATGTGAAACCTAAACCTAAAACATTTCCATTTAATATTTTTATATTATTGTATATATAGAATTTAACATATATATCAAATACAAGTAAAACTAAAAGAAAAGAGAAAAATGAAAAACTTGGAACTTCTTCCATTGACATATATGCTTAAAGCATACTAGCCCCAATTTTTATTTGCTACTAAGTTATTATTATTGAGAAGAGTCTCATTATTATCATTATTCAAATTCATTGTACTAAATGACATGTCAATACTTTCCTATCTAAAACTTTCTTCCAAATTACTCTCATTTATGAAACTTGGTTCCTCGTAAACCTAATATGCTAAAAGATTAATATGGTCAAGGAAAATTGAATCTATAAAACTACTTGTTCTACTAAAATTTTTAGTAAATAAATAAAATTATTAAGAAATTACAAGAAATTATATTAAACTTAATAATGATAATAAAAATCTTTCTTGAAGCTTTAAGTTGTACAAAAAACTAAATTGTTCAATCTTTTGTATTCTAATCTATTTCTTCTTTTTAAAATAGATGAATTCAAATATTTTCTAATTCCTTTCATACATGTGACACTAACAGATTAACTTAAAACTCAAATTGCAAACCTTTGCAATTTTGGAACATCACTCCTTAATTGGTCCTACTAAGTAACTCCAAGACAACAAAAGTAACCTTATAAACAAAATAAAGTGATGATTAGTTTCAAATAAATAAATAAGCAAAAAGAAAACCTAGATTAAGTTTGTCTCTTTGATGAATTAAAATGGACATCCCAAAATCACCAGATGCATCTTTGTATGCCTTCATTTGTGAGCTCAGGAGATCTTGCATCATCTCATATGAAACAATTGTTGTGATAGTTATGGCATTCCTTTATTAATTTCAGCTTTCTTTGTAAGACTTAATCTAAAATAGATATTAGAATTAAAAAAATACTCCAACATTAAACAATGGAGAGTAAAGTTACCTTTGTCTTCTTTCATTGATGCTGTAAAAGTATACAAGGGAGGCTTATGTTTTAGATTGGCCTTGATTGTTTCCTTATCCCTCTTCATAGCATCATAAAAATAACTTATCGTTGCTTTTTCATTACAATCAATCAAATGAAGTACTCTTAGCAAAAGCTCACAAACTTAGACGAAAAATTGACATTGAGACCAAAAATCATATTTATCTAAAAACACATTCCAAAAGTACTGTTTCTTCTACCTGTTGGCCTTGGTCCCTGTAGATGCTCCTTATACCTCACTTCTATGGCTTTGACCTACACAGATTAACACCTATGCTAAGCTTGAAAGCTTAGTTTGGAAATATTTAGTTTGGACGACTACTCATAATAGTCATCTGCCAAGCACATACATTAATGAATATCACATAAATATAAATAAGGATCGCATAATTAATCAAACAAATAATGCAAACCTGCTTCAATATTTTTTTCATATACCATAAATTCACCTTCAAAACTCGAACATTTATACAACACTCAATGATATAAATTATCAATACAAATGCAAATGCTCATTCATGTACCGATTATTTATGTTGTCATATTGCATTTCTTCTTTATGTCTCTTTACTTTATTTTTTGTGTTAGGCCTGCAAATTTTCTGTGGGTGTGGATTACAAGTGTTGTGGATATCTGAAGATATCAAACTGTGGATACCTGAAGGTATCGAACTGTGGATACTCGAAGGTATCAAATTGTGGACACCGGTGGTGTCAAACTGTAATAGCTGCACTATAACTCTATAGGCATGCCTATTTATCCACAACCAAGACAATAGAGCAAGCACCATAACATTTCTTTTAACTATTTTCAAATTTTACAATTCATATATCAACAAATCATATGAAATATATTTGAAGTCATAAAATCTATATATATGTTCATACATTCAAGTCATAACTTACCACCATTAGGAGGGTGTCAAAATCACGCTTTTATAATCGCGCTATATATATATGAGCAATAAATATATATACCAATCATTTATGTACAAGTAAGTTTTATTTCGAATGCATTATGCTCAATCCTAAATTCCATTGTTCAATCACCCAAATTACACATGGTAATTCCTACTTCATTTATTATTAAGTGTTTGAAAGGTCTCATACACATTCTGATGGAGGACCATCAAGCCAAGCCATACAAGAGGTTGTAAACATGGGCCTTGATCTGGTTAGTCCAAATGAAAGTGATGATGGTGATGATGATGATCTGGATGGTGAAGAAGAATTTGAAGAAGAACCTAACTTGGTCTTAAAACTATAGTTTTATTAAGGCCATTTGGAATTCCTAAAGCATTTATTTTTGAAGCTCAAATTGCATTAGGTGTTCCAGCCAACAAGGTTAATGTGTGCTGTACATTTTTACTTATGTTAGACTTAATTCGCAACCCAATTTGAGGTCCAAATGCAACCCATTTCATTCTCAAGTTTGGCTGAACTCGGGAGATAAATAAATACTCCAATTCTCCTTCTTTATGTTGTTTTATTTCCTTTATGAAAAGGCCTTTTATTATCTTGAGTTATGTTTCTTTTATTTCTTTATTAATTTTGTTTTATGGTGACTTAATGGCTGGTGAGAAACCAAATTATGTGGTTCTCCATCAGCCCTTTTCGTTTGCCTTATTTCCTTATATATAGCGATGTAAAACTCTCCTACAATTTAGAAAAATTATCAATTACATTGAAAGGATTTGCTTTGCAATCTTAACGGTTTGAATGTTTTCCTAAAACCTATCATTATGTTTTGTTAGTTTCCAAAAACTAATAGGGCTTTGTACGTTTCCAAAAACATTCTTCCAATCTCGTTCGTTTACCTAATCTATCCAGTTTCGATTTCCAGAATCTGTTCGAACAAAAAAATTCTTAACTTCTTTTCCACTCATCAGATCGAGACAATTCCTCGTAAGTTGTAGTTCACATACTGAAATTTAATTTGACATATAATGTCATCCCATTTGCTTCGGCCAATCATCCAGAACATAAGTTAGAATTTGACTATTTCATTTTACCTGATAACATTCAAAATTGTCCAAACTTTGAATCCCAGAGCCTATTAAAAAAAATCATATCTTTTTTGGTCACCACCGCCACCAATTTCCAGCCACCAAACTCCGTACGCCATCATTTGGTATCAGAGCCAAAGGAATTGACGACCTAGGACATTGGTTTGAAGATGTTCTCCTAAAGTTTTGAATTCTGTTAGGAATCAACAAGTTCATCTATTCTGAATAGTTCGTACACCCCTAGTTTGAATTTTTTGTTTTTGTTTTTCTAGGTAGTACTGGAGATATTGAAGTTTTTGTGACTTAAATTTTGAAGTCAATACGAGATCATTTACTAATTTTAAACAAATTTTGGAATTCTGCCCAATTTTTTTTGTGTTTTGCCAATTTGTTTGTGACTATTTGAATGGGTTCCCCTTGGAATTTTTTGAAGATATTTTACAGGGTTGTATGTTGATGTGTTGTAGGCCTCTCTATCAAATTTGAGCTTATTTGATGGTCTTTGACTTTGGGAAATAATTTTTCTCCTTAAACTGGTCTGATTTATTTTGAGTCTGCACTATGACTCTTCATGATATTGAAGAAAGAAGGAGGCAGAGAGAATTGCGCCATCAACTTGAGGCATGGAACATTGAGGAAGAAAAAAAGGAGAAGGAGAAAAGAAGAAGATGAAGTAATTTACAGTTTGGATTCTCAAGTCCTTAAGGTAAACCGAACTTATGATTATGACTACTATTATTATAAAGAAGATTATTATGAATATAAGCCCTATGAGTATGAACATGAAAACTATGGTCATGAAGAGCTAGAGGTAGATTATTTAAAGCAATCTTACGAAGAATTTCAGCCCTGTGAACACACAGGTTGTCCTAAATGTTGGGGTTTTGGACACTTTGAATTTGAATGTCCTAATCTTCAACCTATCACAATTGAAGAGGTTCAAGAAATTGAAAGAGCAATTCGAGAGGAGGTTGAATATTTGGGGCAATCCTTTGAAAAGGAAGGAGTGACCAAAAATGTAGAATCCTTGGAAGAAACTGAATGGTTGGAGTCCTTTGACGAAGAACATATTGAAGAAGCAATGCAACATGAAGCAAAAGAGGAGGAACCATTGGAGTCTTCCAATGAAGAAGCCATTGACTTCCATTTGGAAGATGAGGTAAAAAATGATTATACGCCTTTATCTGTTGATGATGTTGAGCATGTAGACTCTAGTATAGATTGTGTTGCATCTATTGATGATGAAATTGTTTCATATGATGTTTCACCTTTCTTGGAAAATGACGTTGAAGAAGAAGTGCTTGTAGTTTGTAGTTCTCTACCAAACTTTGAGGACAAGCCGACCATAGACAATACCACTCATGAAGAAGAATCTTTTGCACTATTCTCACTCTTAGAAATCCTTCTGCACACCTAAATTGACCCTTATGACATTCCACCAAGACAATTATCACATAAACACCAAATAGAAGATTTTATGTTTTATGACTATGTGAATAAAACTTGGTGTGATTGGATGAAGACAATAGGCCAGGTTGGATACTTTAGTTTGTTGAAGCTTTTTAAAGGTGAAATCTTACAACCGAGCTCCAAAACTCTTTGTGGTAATATTGAAATTTTTTTGAAATATAACTATGGAGTTCATTGCTTGATTGTTCATGGGCATGATGTTGATTATGGTGAAGTCATCCTATTACTCTTCAAGGATGAAGGAAAGTCCTCCCAAGAATGGGAGAATGATGGAGGACCACCAAGCCAAGTCATACAAGAGGCAGTAAATATGGGCCTTGATCCGGTTAGTCCAAATGAAAGTGATGATGGTGATGATGATGATCCAAATGGTGAAGAAGAATTTGAAGATCCTAACTTGGTCTTAACATTGTAGTTTTGTTAAGGCCATTTGGAATTCACAAAGCACTTATTTTGAAGCTCAAATTGCATTAGGTGCTCTGATCAACAAGATCAATGTGTGCTGTACATTTTTACTTGTATTAGAATTAATTCGCAGCCCAATTTGAGGTCTAAATGTAGCCCATTTTATTATCAGATTTGGCTGAATTCGGAAGATAAATAAAGACTCTAATTCTCCTTCTTTATGTTGTTTTATTTCCTTTATGATCAGACCTTTTATTATCTTGAGT
>JANIPM010000006.1:21561247-21575502 GCA_027478405.1 Erythroxylum cassinoides
TAGGCTAGATGCTCTTTATGGTATCAACTCTTTTGCACACCACCACATAAATTTTCATAAGCAATATTTTATTTTTTGGTATAGTGGTAGCACACTACTAAGTTAAGGGGAAATCATATTATTCATTAAGAAAAAGGAATATATGCTTCTTGTTCAAATATATGTGGCACTATTAATGAGATCTTTTATAATGAATTTGCTAAATTATAACTAGGGATCTTTACATGAGGATGATGGGAACCTTTTTCCTTGTACTTTAAATAAAGTAAATGAAAGGGGAACAGTTATAATTCAAGGAAAAATAACCAGGGAGTCATTAAAGAAGTTCAAAATCAATAAAGCAAAATAATTAGTCCTACCCATAAGCATCACCACTACATAAGCAAGAATAATCTAAGAAAATGGATGAAAAGACAGATTAAGGTTTGATTGATAGCTTATTATATCTTACTACTAATGGTATAAAGATAGTATTTAGTTATATCTACTAGATTTCAAGGCTTACCTAAGGAATTACATTTATTGATAGTAATTAACATAATGAGATACTTGAAATGACCTTATCTTTAGGTTTTTAATACCCAAAATTAGAAAACTTAGAACATATAAGTTCTTTGATGTCCATTATGTACGTAACCTTTTTTATAGGAAAAGTGTGTCAAAACTTCTCAATTCCTAATAAAATGCTTGATTTCTTAATATAGTAAAAATCAAACTTGTGGCTACTACTTTGCTATCTTCCATCCCGGTCATTCATCTTTCATTGTATGCTCATGCAAACTATGGAATTTAACCCTCCCTTACCTTGCCATTGTCTTCTGATTCTGCTCTATTTAACTAGGTGCCCAATTGATAAAACTCTAGCTCATCACTCTTTATTTATAAAAGATTCCTTCCTACCTTTCATTGACTTTGATCTCACTGACCATTACAATCCCTCTACTATCACCTTCATTTGGCTATACTTCTCATCTTGCCCCTTGATTTTGTCCTGTCGGTGACCAAACTTGCTTATTACCCAATAGACAAAAATTTCCCACCACTTCCTAGCTCCTCAGCTTCACCTTCTTGTCCAGCCCCTCTTCCATATCTTAGCCCCTATTAGAATCACACATCCTAAATTAGACCTCATTGACACCTCCATACAGTTCCCCAACCCTCACTCTTGTTAACCCTCTAACTTATAGAACATAGACACAGGTCACTAGTGACTCCAACCCTAAATAAAAACTCACTTACTGTCCACCTAAAGAGGTAATGGAACAACGGATTGTAGCCCCTCCTCTAGATATTTTAAAAGTTAGTGTGGAAAGATGGCAAACTACACTTATTGGGGTATAGACAAGCGTATTGCATTCCCTGTCATGAAACATTGGGAATTTATCACCTGGAAACAATATGGTTTATTGGAAGTTTTGGTTAACAATGATGACATTTTTCTGTACAAATTTTCTAATTCAGAGGGAGCTAAGCTTGTTCTTTAATCTGGTTCATGACATGTGCAAAATAAGCCATTATTGCTACAAGTGTGGCAAACTAATCTAAAGCTAGATGATTTTGAAGATTGATAACATCCCCTTATAGTTTTGCTTATATGATGTTCCACTTGAATATTAGACAACAAGCAGGTTAAATCACCTAGCAAATTTTATTGGTGGACCTGCTGCACTTGATCAATCTACTGCTGAAACCAAATGTGTCAATTATACTAGTGTCTGTGTTCTTGTGACCTCTCTCATTGATTTACTAGATGTCATTCTATTCCTTCAATTAAATGAAGATCTAGAACCCATTGAGGACCAATTACATGTAACATATGGTTGGCAACCTCAAGTTGGTAATTAGCATAAATGGATCACTTTGACACTCCCAAACACCTCATGAAACTCACACAATAGAGCTCTAGAATGAATTGTCAATTTTTGGACATAAAGAGTTAGCTTCAAAAGGTGATACAATGGCTGTTGGTGAAGAAGATACCATAGTACCTATAAATAAGTAGATGGGAGAAGAACTACACAATAAGATGGTAGTCAAGCAACCTACTCTAAAGGAAAATACAAGATATTTTAAGGAGGCTACATTGTAGAGGAATAAACAAGCCACGAATAGTGAGATGAGCAATAATATGATCAGTGCACATGTTGGTGAAATTTCATATTTAACTCCCCATTGAAGGTTGATGATGGACAAGTGGAAACCAATATTCATAGCCCCAATGGTAACACATAGTAGCATATCCTAACTTATCCAAATCTAGGATTTGAGTTGGTAACAAGGAAACGTTCGAATAGAAAGAAGAAACTATCCCTAGAGGAGATAACCATATGAATATTCTCGCATGGAATGTTTGGGGGGCTAATTCCCCTAATAAATAGCTGATAATTGGGCACATCATCATGAAAAACCAAATCATCTTGTCTGGCCTTTTGGAAACTTGAATAAAAAACTAAGGCAACCATATGTTGGCTTATCTTCTAGCAAAGTGGAAAAGTTTATCCAATTGCTCTTGTCAACTGAATGGCAAGATTTTTGTTCTATATGATTCCTCTTCAATATTTGTTCGCTTGTCCAACATAACTGATCAAATGATTCACCTTGAGGTCACTATTAGACAGCTCAAACAGTAGCTATGTATCTCCCTTATATATGCACAAAATAGTGTATACCAGCAACATTTCTTACAGAATAACATCAAACATATTGCTGATTCTAACTATAATCCCTAGTTCTTATCTGGTGATTTCAATTCCATTCTAAGAGTTGAGGAAATTGAAGGACTAGATCGGTATATATGTCATGTATGGATCTGAGTAGTTGTTTAGAGGATGCCCAATGTATTGATAGACTAATGGGAGGAAACTTTTACACTTGGTCGAATAAGCAAATAGGACATAACTTGATAAGGAAGAAGTTAGATAAAAATGTAGCAAACTTATAATGGATGATTCTGTTTCCTAATTGCTACTCAAGGTTTGCTAGTAATAACTTATCTAATCATACTCCTATTTTCATTGCAATAGAATCGGAGAGGATTATTCATCCTTTTTGCTTCAATGATTTTATGATGTAACTTGGAGGGTTTGAAGAAGGAATTTGGGCTACTTTGAGTGCAGATATCCATGGAACTAAACAATTCATATACTCCAAGAAAATGCAATTAATCAAGCAAAATATGAAGACCTTATATAATGCCAATATTGACATCACTCATCATCTTGTCAACATAGCTAGGAAAGCTTTGGAAACCATCCAACAGCTGCAATACAATAATCTTAGAGATCAACAACTTCAAATAATAGAAAAGGGTACATTATACAGTTACTCTTAAGTCTTATTATTTGATTTCTCATTGTCCAAACAAAGAGCAAGACTAGAATGGATGAAACATCCTGGAGGACCATCAAGCCAAGTCATACATGAGGTTGTAACCATAGGCCTTGATCCAGTTAGTCCAAATGAAAGTGATGAAGATGGTCCGGATGGTAAAGAAGAATTTGAAGAAGAACCTAACTTGGTCTTAAAACTACAATTTTGTTAAGGCCATTTGGAATTCACAAAATACTTATTTTTGAAGCTCAAATTGCATCAGGTGTTCCAGTCAACACGGTCAATGTGTGCTGTACAATTTTTACTTGTGTTATACTTAATTCGTAGCCAATTTGAGACCCAAATGCAGCCCATTTCATTCCCAGGTTTGGCTGAATTTGGGAGAAAAATAAAGACTAATTCTCCTTCTTTATGTTGTTTTATTTCCTTTATGATCAGACCTTTTATTATCTTGAGTTATGTTTATTTTATTTCCTTATTAATGTTGTTTTTTGGTGACTTAATGGCTAGTGAGAAACCGAGTTATGTGATTCTTCATTAGTCCTTTTCGTTTGTCTTATTTCCTTATGTATAGCGATGTAAAGCTCTCCAACAATTTAGAAAAATTTTCAATCAAATTGAAAGGAATTGGTTTGCAATCTTAGCAATTTGAATGTTTTCCTAAAACATATCATTGGGTTTTGTTAGTTTCCAAAAACTAATAGGGTTTTGTATGTTTCCAAAAACATTCATCCAATCTCATCCGTTTACCTAATCTTACTAGTTTCGATTTCCAGAATCTGTTCAAACAAAAAAATTCATATCTTCTTTTCTGCTCATCAGATCGAGACAATTCCTCCTTCTAAGTTGTAGTTCACATCTTGAACTTTAATTTGACATATAATGTCACCCCATTTGCTTTAGCCAATCATCCAAAACATGAGTTATAATTTGATTGTTTCATTTTACCCGATAACATTCAAAACTGTCCAAACTTTGAATCCCAGAACCTATTTGACAAAAAAAAAATCATATCTTTTCTTCTGCTCATCAAATCGAAAAACTTTATTCACCAAAGTTGTAGTTCACTTCTTGAACCATGTTTTAGCCTTAAAAATCACCCCAAAATTTCTAGTTGTTTGCCTAAAAAATCACCTGTATGTTTATATATGAGAAACCTTAAATCATCCAAAACTTCACCAAATCACTTCTGGCCACCACCGCCACCAATTTCCAACCACCAGACTCCACACGTCATCACATTCAAAAAGATTTGAATAAGATTAGGTAAACAATCAAAAACAAAAATAATGCCACAGTTATGATAGACACTCTGTCCATTCATACCACTACTTGTTACTTAATATGCATATAGCAAAAGTCAGAAATGGATTTCAAGGTATTCTAGGCATTTTTTTCTATATGTCTATAGTTTCTATAGCACCAACAATCAAACCATTTGGACTGCTAATTCATGAGATATAAGCAAAATATCATAAGCTAATCCAAAACAGGGGTAGCATCATGTCACCTTTTTCGACCTTAACTTACAAGGTTATAGAGCTAGAATTAAGTCAAAGTCTCTCTAGAGATATTTATCTCTATGTCTTAGGTTTCATATGCAACTAAAATCACACAATTTCGAGGTCTTTAGGCTAAGTTATGACTTACAAAATGTGACTGACTCAAACATACCCAGACAAAATTCCACTAGGCAATACCCTCTTGTCATATTCAACCAATTCTATCCAAGATAACACCAAAACAACATTCCAGCAACAATTGCACATCCAAATGAATTTTATAACCATTAAATCATACACAAATACACAAATCAACTAAGTGAAGTCCCAAACTTAAAAATTGACGAAGTAGGTCTTCTATTGCCTTTCCTTCCCTTCCTCTTTGGTTGCTTGACTCACTAACCAAAAACACAAAAAACATACCTCTCAATCTCACATCCATCCTTATAATTTCATTCCTTCATAATAAAAGTAAGAAGAGATAAAGGTGAAGAGATAATCCCTAACTTTTACCTTGATTTCCACATAAGATTGGCTTGATTTCTTACATGAAAAATGATGGGATGAAGAAGGTGAAATGGAGAGAAGAAAAATCTAAACTTAGAACCTAAAAAATGTCGTGAATCTTCCCTCTCCATATCCCCATTCGAGAACTTTCAAGATTAATTCCTATTGGACACACATGCTTTATTATTATTTGTCACAAATGCCTTAATCCAATTGGTCCATGTGTTAACTTTAGAAAAATTGCATATTGATCCTTCTTCTTCCCTTACTTCCCACAGTGGCCTGCAATATTATCGATTAATTTCATTCCCCTATGTCTTAATTTTATAATGTAATAAATTTCATGTAATTTGATTAATTATTTTAGGAGTTATACCCAAAACACTATTGGTTATTCGAAAATAGAGACAACAACCATAACTCAACTTCAAGCTAGAATTCAAAAAGATGAGAGGAATAATAAAACTTTGGTCCTTCATGAAATTTTTATATCTATGTCTCTAGATTAATTTCCATTTGGAATTATCCAATTTTGAGGTATAAAAACCAAGATATGGCCAAATTACAGAGGTATGTTCATGTTAAAATGAACAAATTACCCATTTACCCACTTTTACATTAAATACCATTATGTCTCTTACTATACTTAGATGCACTTAATTCATTTGTTATATTAACTTCTTAATGCACTGTAGACATGCTATAATACTTCTACAATATATTTTGGGGCCTTACAGTTTCTCTTTGGTTTCTCTTCGATTTTTAGCGAGACTGGAGGCGACAGAAGCTACTTCTTAGAGACTCATGGAGAATATGGAAGGCTAACTTCCCGATACTGGTTCGAAGGTGAAATCAACACCTAGAGTGCACAGTTAAGCTTATCTTATCTTTGTTTAATGTTGAATCTCTCTCTAGGAATTGTTTAGGTTATCCTTTTCTTATTTGGTTTGGGTATTCATGTATGGATAATCGTATTGTCCTTATCATTAGATTGTTTATATTGTGAACCTATTGCTAGAATCATTAACACAATTTCTTAATCTTTGTATATGGATTCATCAAGAATATTAGATATAATTCGTAATGGTTATATTAAGATTCATTTATGGTAATTAATGGTTTCTAATCATTAGGGATAACTTAACCTATGTTAAATGACCCAAGCTTATATGGTTGTTGCTTAGATTGGTCTGTTTTTCATTTCGTAATGCAATTGCCCAACTAAATCTAGAGAGCATATTCTAGGTTATTTGTTAGTTAGGTTTAATTAACCTTCGTATCTTAATTAAACCCGACTTAACAGAAAATAGGGATTAACAAAGCTTTATTAGTCTACAATCAATAACTCTAGGAGAGATGTGAAAGCATTATAACAATGAAATATATTTTATCATATGTAGGGCGAGATTGATCTAAGAATTGGGTTTTACACATATTTGACACTTTTCTAGCTTTTGGTTGTTTTCGATAAATTGCATTAGTATAATTTTTATTTTTTTTCTTGATTGCATCAAACCTAACCCCCCCCCCCCCATTTATTTCCTTTACATCAATTATTTTCATTACAAAAATTAACTGAACATTCCATGTGGATACAATCCTGACTCACCACAGCTACAAATTTTTAGTGTGCAGAGTTAGATAAATTTTGCAGTGCACTTAAAATGCACTTTCTCTTGGAGGTGAAACTCCTAAGTAATCATAAGTCATAAACTATAACTATTGTTATTGAAATAATTAACAAGATAATCTATAAATTTAGCTAATAAGCGTATTGAAATAGAACTAAGAAGTATTATTGTCTAGTCCTTGGACAAAATCTATAATAAATTTTAATATTAAAAATATTATTATTTACTTAAAGAATCAATTTTAAATTTCAATAAAACATGTTTAATTCAATTCTAAAAAAATATCAAGATAAAACATAAGCATACTATTAAAAAATGTAACAGGTTATCAATTTTCAAACAACACATCAGTATACTATAAGCAATTTTTTATGTAAATAACATTAGTGTGGTAAAAAAATTAGAGTAAAATAATTTATAATATCTACTTGTAAAATGTTAAATTTATAGTAAAGGCAGAATTTTTAAAGTAATATCATTGTTGAGTAATCTGTTCGGATCCTAAATTCTAATAATGTCTCATCTCCTAAATTCTCAATTATTAAATAATAGAAACACATTAATAAAAGATACAACATCTAATATTGCTCTCTTCTTAATATATCTACATAAACACATGTCTCAAAGTGTCAAACAACCCATTCATTATTCACTACATTTTCACAAATCTCAGAACACAAATAGTGGCGGTTACAAGTGGTGAGTGGTGGTTTGTGATAGTGATGAGCTGGAGACGGAGAGAGGAAAGAGATGGAGGTGAAAAGTTGGTGGTGAAGAATTAGTGATAAGCTATAAGGAGTGGCAATTGAGGATTGGTTTTGGAAATTAGGCGTGACTAGTTAGAGATGGAGATAATTGCTGGTTTTCTAACCTACATCGGAAGTGGGTGAGATTAGAAGCTTCATTTGAGGCTATATAAGGAGACATATACTTAAGGTTATATATGTCCTAAAATCTCTTTCTCACATCATTTTGTATTAATTCTTGGTGTAGATTATGAGGTCTTCCTTTGTAATCTTTGTTTTCTATAGTACAAAATTTTCTATTCTTGCCTGTGGTTTTTCCCTACATTCGTTAAGGGGTTTTCCATGTAAATCTTATGTGTCCCTTTTTTCAATATTAATTTCTTATATTGGTGGGTTTGCCATATCCGAGTGGAGTCCATCTCCTATCAGTGGTATCAGAGCCTAAGGTTTGCTCAAGTATGCTCTATAGTTATAGCACAGTTTGATCTTCCATATCTAAAAACGAGTTTTTCCTTGGTATTCTTGCAAGTTAAGGTTGGTTTTATTCTCAGATTCTTGTTGCCATTTTTGGGCATTTTTTGCTATTATTTGAGGTGATTAAGTGCATGTATAGGAAAAGTTCTATTTAAGGAGACTGGTTTTTAAGTGGGACCATTTGTGAACCCTCTGGCTTTTCTTGAAAACTTTTCTAATGTACTACAGTCTTATTATATACTAAGCGAAGGTAATCCGAGGCAATTTTCATTTTCACGTAAGAGAGTGAGAGTTAATTCTTATGTTAGAAGAGCCAAATTGTGATAGAAGTAATGTCGACCAAATTCAATATTATAAAGTTTGATGGGACGAAGTTCTCATTATGGAAATTGAAGATGAAGGCAATCTTAGTAAAAGATAATTACTTAGAGGCCATCAATGTTAGGTCGCATGTTTTATAGGTGATGACAAATGGAAACAAATCAATGCCTTGACTATATGACATTTACATCTTGGTCTATCAGATGATATTTTGCAAGGTGTAGAGGAAAAGAAAACAATTAAGGACATATGGGATCATTTCACAAATTTATATGAAGCTAAGTCTCTTCACAACAAAATTTTTCTGGAGAGGAGACTCTATACACTCCAAATGGTTGAATCTACTTCAGTAATGGAGCATATCAATACTCTGATGTCTCTATACTCTCAACTTTCAAAGTTGGGACATAATGTAAATCTAAATAAACGTGAGGAGATTCTACTTCAAAGTCCTCTGTATTCATATAATCAACTCATCATCAATTTAACCAATAATATCCTCACAGACACTTTGGTATTTGATTATGTCTCTATTTTGTTCTTAAAGAAGAAAGAAAATGCATCATTAAGGAAGGAAGACTAGCAAGTTTGCATTAAGCAAAAGCCTTATTGATGATGACAGTCAATGGAGCGTGATTTCACTGGGAGTCACAAAAAGGAAGGTCAAAATTTAGTAAGGAAAATCTCAAGTGTTACAACTTTGGGAAGAGAGGACACTTTAAACGTGAATGTCAATTCAGGAAAGGTGGAAAGAAGGCCTCTGAAGCATTAACTTCTTAGGGGTGTGTTGCCAATGAAGAAATCTTATATAGTAGCAATGGTGTTCAAGGATAACTAAAGCTCACTGATGCTTAGATAATGGATTTAGGAGCAACATGGCATATGACTCCTTGTAGGGATTGTTTCACACTTATAAACCTATCTCTATAGGATCTGTATACATAGGAAATGATCAAGCATTGGAGATTGCTAGGATTGGAACCATCAAGTTAAAGATGTATGATGGTACAATTCACACTATACGAAATGTGTGACATATGAAGGACTTGAAGAAAAATCTATTATCTTCAAGGCAATTGGATGAAATTAGTTGCAAGACCTGTATTTAAAATAGAGTTCTGAAGGTGATCAAAGGAGCATTTGTAGTAATGAAGCTAGGAAGGATAGCTATAAATTTATACAAGCTTATGAGAGAGACACATTTGGAAGCAAATGCATAGGTTAGTTATGAAAAAAATGCAATAAAGTTAAGGGATCGTAAACTTGGACACATTTTAGAACAAGGATTAAAGATTCTTACTGAGCAAAAACTACTTTTTGGTCTCACGAAGGTATCATTAGTCTTCTATGAGTATAGTGTTATAAGTATGCAGCATAAATTAAAATTTAATGCATCTAATTCTAGAACTAAAGATATTCTAGAATTGATTCATTTTGATGTATGGCAAGCACCGGTTATGTCTCTAGATGGAGCAATGTAATTTTTTACCTTTATTGATGATTACTCCATAAGATGTTGGGTGTATCCTATCAAGAGAAAGGAAGATGTATTCCAACCTTCACAACATGTAAAGCACAAATTAAATTCAAGATGGGGAAGAAAATCAAGTGCCTCAGGACTGATAATGGTGAAAAATATACTAGTGATGAGTTCATTGATTTTTGTAATCGAGAAGGAATCAAACATCAATTCGTGATGCCTCACATTCCTCAATAAAATGGAGTGGTAGAGCGAATGAACAAAACTCTGTTTGAAAGAACTAGAGCCATGTTGAGAACTGTAAGTATGGCAAAGTCTTTCTAGTTAGAAACAGTGAAGACCTCCTACTACTTGATTAATCGATCACCAATAAGATCAATTGATTTGAAGATGCCAAAGGAGATGTGGATTGGTAAATCAATAGATTATTCTTAGTTTCACACATTTAGGAGTCTTGTGTTTGTGATGTATAATACCTAAGGAATCACCAAACCCAAATCATTTAACATAGGATAACACAATCAATTTCTAAAGAGAGAAAGAAACAACTAAAACAAGAAAGAGTGCATAACCGAGTCATTGATGTCGATGTCACCTCCGAATCGACATCAAGAAGCTACCCCACTATGGGTCCCTCATGTTGGAGAGCTTACCTCCATCTTCGTGCTCTTCCAAATCTCCCAAAGTTCCCCCTCAATTCAGCCCAAAATGCCTATTTATTCTCTATTTTGGTTCAGCTGAAAGTCTCTACTTAAAACGCTTCCTATGCTACTGTTCTAATTATCTAATTAATTTTTGGTCCACCCCTACTGTTCATTGTCTTAAAAACCTATGGAACTCTTTAAAATGTTTGCATGAAACTCATCCCAGCCAATGATTGTGTTTTTCTTCTGCGTTGTTTCTTCATCTGTTGCTATGTCATTTGGCTCCTTAGCTATGCTGTGTGTCGTCATTCCTTCATCCAAGCTGCTAGCATGTTTTTCTTTTCTTCTCCTGTTGTCTTTAAGACCTAGGGACCTCTTCAAAATGTCTGTGTTAAATGCAGACGTTTATGCACAACGTTTATGTGAAATTCATCCCAGCCAATGACTGCGTTTTGCTGTTATGTTACTTCTTCATTTGCTACTGCATCGTTTGATCCCTTAACTATGTCGTGTGTTGTTGTTTCTTTGTCTAAGCTGTTGACACGTTTTTCTCTTCTTCTCCTACTACTATGTTGTCGTTTCCTATCCATGCTTCCACCCTGTTGCATGCGTATTCTTCTTTTGCTTTTGTCGTTTTGGTCTCAATTTACTGCCATTTTGCTTGTGTGAAATACATGTTACTTACATGGCATGCATAGTGCAAATTTTCTACTTCTTTGTGTTTTATTTTTTAATTATTTTCTTTTTATCTTTTAATTTTCTTCTTCTTACTTTATGAATACACAAGTGAGTATTAATCTTTGAAAAATGACACAAATATCATGCTTTCGACTTAATTTAACTTCTTTGCTTTCAAATCGTGCCTAAAATCATGTATGAGTCAAAGTGTGTATCTTGAGCAATTTTATATCATTAATCGCTAAGTGTTATGAAATAATTAAATAATCAATTAAGCACATATCAATTACCTCATTGATTATTATGTATTCTTGATTAAATAAGTGATTATTATCCATTCTAATACTTGAAACACCTAGGAAATGCAAAGTTTAATGTCTTTGTTGTTTAACCTTATATTTAGCTATTGAAAAATTTACATGGGTTTTATTTTAAGTAACTCTAATTTTAAATGGCACCTTTCAAAATAAATTGGACATGACTTTTGGTTGAGTGCACCCATTTCTTGGGCTTAAACTTTAAAAATAAAAAGTAGAATATCTTTCTTTCATTTTTGTTTGTTTATGTCCTTTGATTTCTCTTAGTTATTCATTCTTATTTGACTTTCTTTATCTATTTACTGGGAATAAGGAAGATTTGTCCCACTTATAATCAATTCCTATCTTCTATCATTTAAGCAAAAGAACCACAATTGATATAGGTTTGGCTTTTTCTATAATAGCAAAGATTAAGGCCATTCCTTATAATGCTTCTCTATAAGTGTGAGGTTCATAGAACTCCATTCTAGTGGTTGATCTTGTACTTTTCTCCTACTCCACTTCATCTTCTAGCTTAGAAACTTAGTCCCTTTTTGCTCTCAATAACTTCCTTGTCTTGACTCAACGTTTATTACCTTCTCCTCTCTCTCACTCTAGCATTTTTCCTTCTCTTAAAGCTACTCTCAAAGTGATATCCTTTCTTTCATTGGTTTCTTCTCATTGAATTGCACAAATTGGAACTTTTTTAATTGTGTTCTCTCCTAAAGCTCATGGATTGAGCACTTCTATTACCATTTTTATCAAGTTTTCTTCGTGTCAAGTGGTATTAAGCTCTTTGATATTTGAAAAATTAAAGTTTATTCTCCAATTGTCAAACAATAATGCTTACATTGTTTCTTTACTAGTGGAGGTTCTCCTTACTAAAGCTTCAAAATGGTTAACCAATTTGGTAGGTATTTTTTTTAGGGTAAAAAAAAGACCCTCCTTTCTTTAAGTCGAATTATGGACAACATCTATATAGAAAAAGCTAGGAATTGAGTGGGCCTTTATAAATGAAGATGTTTTCCTCCTTAGACTAATCACTAAATCTAGTATGGACATTCTTGATCCAAAGCTTTAGGATGTAAATGGTAAGCCTCTAATATTCTAAATATGGAGGCTAACATGGCAATGCTTTGGAAAATAGATAAAAATATCTTTATTTTGACCAATTTTCAAAATGCACCTCTTGAATATTTCTCTATATAGGGGTTTAGCAACTTACAATTTTTTTTGTCTAGGCCAATTTGTATAGATAAATAAACTATTACTATAAAATGATTGAACATGTGTATATTTGTGTAGAGGTTGGTAAGGATAAAGAGATGCCTAAGAACCTAAGAATAATGAAATTCAGATGAGAAGCTAATAGACGTTAAGATGACCTTAAGCTACCAATGAAGGCCTTTCAAATTACTTTAGGTTTGAAACTAGTAAGAGCACTTAAAGCAGTAAAAACTTGAGAAATCATCAAAAGGATAAGTAATACCATTTGTTTAAGTATTGAAGCCTATCCAAGCCATTACTAAGGAATAAAAATTGATGGATTATGAAAATGAAGAAGAGAAAAGGAATGAAAAGAAAAATGAAAATGAACAAAATGGTCTTACTTGGGAAAAAGAACTTACTTCTTAGCTCCTCAACATATTTGAAGGTAATAGAGAATCCCTCTTAAAGATAAGTAACAAAAGGTTTTTTAAATGTTCAAAATTAGATTCTATTAGCTTTAGAGTCACCTATTGTGAGGAATATTAAATTAGTTGAGAGTATTGGGGCCACCGCTAAGAAAAAACCAAGCAAGAAATTGAGGAGGAAGATGCAAAATCCATCATCTACTTCATGATGACCATAACAGAATGGAACCTTAAAAGTTTAAATTAACAAAAAAGTTTCTTGCATGATTATTACTGCTTAAGAAGTATGTTTTTATTGGTCTTTTAGAAATTAAAATAAAATTTTCACTTTTAAGAAGGTCTATGATTTTTTGACAAAAGATGAATACTGTTAGTAATCATATTGCTTTATATAATGGTAAAATCCTAATTTTATTGAGACTTAATCACATCTAACTTCACCACAATAACTATTTTGGTCAGAATGACGTCACAATAGTTTATGAAGCTAACGTTGACTCTTAGAGGAAACATCTTTGAAATGTTTTAACCTCTCTACAAGTTGCTGGTTATGCTCATTGGTTAACATCAGGAGATTTCAATTATACCTTGCCTCTTACAAGAAGTTGAAAGACCAAAGACCATAATAAATCACAACACTAAGTTGTGTTAAGTCAAAATGACTTTACAATAATAATTTTGATGAGGCACAAATAATGAAAGAATGAAAAACAGACGGAGAAGCGAAAAGCAGACGAATGGAAATACAGACGAAGATTAAAAAGCAAACGAAGCTAAAAAACAGACGAAGTTGAAATACAGACAGAGATTAAAAAGCAGACGAAGCTCAAATGCAGACGAAGAATAAAAAGTAGAGAAAGTTGAAATACAGACGGAGATTGAAAAGCAGACGCTAAAAAGTAGACGAAGTTAAAAAGCAGACAAAGTTGAAAAGCAGACGGAAGCAAATCAAGAGTCAGTTCGAGTTAGTTACAGAACTCAACTGAATAACCGTTTCTTTCAAGATTCAAGA
>JANIPM010000006.1:21581183-21597166 GCA_027478405.1 Erythroxylum cassinoides
CTTAAAAAGTTGTATTTTGACTACTAAAAAAGTCATATATATTAAAGAAGTGATTTTTTTTACAGTCAAATATTCATTAAAAAAAAGACTTTTGTGGTGAAAAAAAGTACTTATTAACATCCAAAAAGTTCATATAAATAGACATTTAGTCTACAATATATTCTATTTTGATGCCATCTCCAAACTAAGCCGGTTGCTAATTCCTTTAGCCATAATTATTCCTCTAATCCATTTCCAAGTATTTGTAGCAAGTTATGGATGTTCTCTTGGTTGTACTAAAATGTTCTTAAGTTCCTCTGCTTCCAGATTGCATACATACACAAAGCAATCAAAAGTGATTTTAAACAACTTCTTATCACCTTTAGATATGTACTTGACATTGCTTGGAGAATTAAATATTTTCTACCATTCATCCTCGAAGCATTGCTTATCACATAAAGCTTATGCGAGGCATTGGTGTAGCTTAATTTGAAGAATAGGTACTATGGGTGCTGTTTGCGGAGGTCTTGTAAAGAGCTCCTTCGTTAGGCCAGTTGTCAAACTGGAATGAAGTTTTGCTCCCATTCTACTATGATGCACTTTATATAGACAAAGTGCAGTCAGTAAAGTCCCTGAGGTGTTCATGTTGCTTGAACTTGATTGTTGTATATCTCTTTTTAATGGTTCTTTTGACTCTTGATTTTCAGCTTATAGTTTGACTTTCTTTTTTTAAAGTAAAATAGAAAAATTTGAAATTATTAATATTCAATAAATTATTAAATTTAAAAATATAATTTCTATTGGTTGAACAAAATTTACACACTTATACATTTATTTTTTATTAAAAAAGAAATATGTAATGTTTGTTAAAAAAGTGCATTTATAAAACAACATAAATAACTTTTGAGGAGTATAGTCAGATTAAGTGAAAGATACAATTTTCTCATATGGTTTTACACATTATTTAAAATTGCTTAATGACAATTTTTAAATATTAGAAATATAAAACACTGTTAATTAATTATAATATTTTAAAATATTTTTAAAATTTAAGTAAAACAAAAATACACTTTTTTAATCCTCAAGTATATATAGTAAACAGATTCAGTTGAAGCATGATGGGCCTAACGATAAGATGGGATCCAATGGGATCAAACCCTAGAAGATCTCTTTCAGGTACCAACTCCATTTCATCTTTCTTTTTTAACTTCTTGAGTTCGTTTCAGAATCCAACTACATGACAACTTGTAGCCCCAGTAATTAACAATTAGTTGCCGCAATAACCCTAATAAGTGTCATGGAGTCTCAGTTCCTGATTTTTCTGCTTCTATTCCACTTGCTGTTAACCTTGTCTTCTGGTAGGGCTTTCTTTCCTTTTTTTCTTTTTTACCCCTTTTAGGGTCTGTATAATTTCAGGTTCTCTTCTCCGGTAGTAAATTGACTTTTTATCCATCCTTTTATACGTTTTCACTTGATTGTTTTCGTCAAGGGGGAAGTAATGGGTTGTTGCTATTTGATGCTTTCTTCAAGAGGATCGAGAAATCTACGATATTCCTAAATATTTTCATGTTTTCTTCTGGCATGTGGTTTTGAACTTTGTTCTGTTCTTGATAGCTGAGACATATTGGGCTCATTCTTTATGCTGGGTATTCGTTTTCACGCCGCTATTTGCATTTGTGGTTGGAATAAATAAGTAATCTCGGTTTTTTGAGTCAGTGTTCTTTCTTTTTTGGGTTAAAGAATGTCTATTCAGTGACTATGGAGCGGGCTTTTTTGACTTTTTATGATCAGTTCACTTAATTTTTAAAGTTTAAAGTTTGATAATCAGAGTGAAATTATAAGGTGAAAGATGGTACTCATGACAAATTCAGGTGAAAGATGGTACTCATGACAAATTCATTCTTCTTTTCAGGAATGAAAATTAACAACTAGTTTCGTATTTTAAATACCCTTATCATCTGCTGTTACGATGTTAAAGCTCTTTCCCTAATATATGCAGGGACATCCGGTGGTGCATGTATCTCTAAAGGCGGTCGGTTTCCATCTTTTTCATCTGAAGGGAAACCCCCAAAACAGGTAAGCAGGGGTGCCAAAGATTTGACTCTTTGCAGGGTTTTCCGCAAAAGAACCTGCTGTGATGTAGCTCAGACATATCCTGCTTTGCTGTCCATTAGGAGGTTGGCTTCGACAGGAGAAGCCAGCCAAGAATGCTTGCAGTTTTGGGAGTTATTAGAATGTTCCATCTGTGATCCACATATTGGTGTTCAACCTGGACCTCCTCTCATATGCGCCTCTTTTTGTGACAGAGTCTATCAAGCCTGTGCAGATGCATACTTTTCTCTGGACACCAAGACAGACGTGAGTGCATGTGTCATATAATGTCCAATAGAAAATTTGTGAAAAAATCACAAGTATACTGGATTTGGTTTAACCTGCGTGTCAGTTTGGCAATTTTGTGTGGACTGATTAATTCTTTGTGACAACTTCTAAACGAGTTTGAAAAATGTGTTTTTAACGAGTTTATTGACTGCAGCTTCAAGCTGTTGTTGATAACCAGTCCTTCAACCTGCCTTCTGTTATCGAGGCACACGTGTGTTTTAACAGATCCGATAATTGATCTTTTGCAGGATGATGTGGTTCTTATTCTTCTTTTGAGTGCTTCCAAGATTTGCAGTATGATGTTGTTCTTATTCTTCTTTTGAGTGCTTCCAAGATTTTATACTTAATTAGATTTTCTTTGTTAGGTTCTAGCACCATGTGGAGTGAGTGACTTTGTTTGTGGTAAAGGTGCGGAATGGGTTGCCAATGGCACAGAGCTCTGTATTGCTGCTGGTTTCACTGTTAAAACTTCTGATGATTTAAACTTTGTTAGAGAAGAAGCACCTTGCTATGGTGGAAAGGCCAGTCTTGATTCTATTGCTGATTCCTGGAAATCTGTGTCACCTCACAGGGCTGAGACCTCGGGGATCTCAGAAGATTTACAACTCTGGGTGCAGGGAAGGCCATTTAATGAAAAAGTTTCTTGGGCTGTAGGAGGAATGGTTCTTACGGCAGGACTACTTTTTGTAAGGTAAACCACTTACACTGAAATGTACTCGTAAACTGAGAATTCACTGAAAAATGGTCAGTGCAGATGCGGCTAATTGAGAACTGTATATTTACCATTAATGGGTTTGGGTGGGGAAATTTTAGTCATTTGATTAGGCTGAAGCTGCAATTTTGGAGAGCTTAACCTTAAGCATTCTGTCATAACCTCTGCATCGTGGCACTTCAGAATAACTGATTAATTGATTTTTGTTAATAAACAGTTCATCCATGATTGCTGTACCTTGATTAGTCAAGCATCTGTTTGGTAGCTTCAATGTAATGAAAATGTCTTAACTATTGATTCTGCAGCAAAAGGAAGAGTTACAGTCAGCGCCAAAGGCTAGCAGCTTTACAACGAACAGCAAAGAGGTTGGAAGGCAAGATGAACATGAAATCTTCAGCGAAACAAGGGAATAGGAAAGCAAACTGACAAGGACTGAACAGTTGAATATGCATTTGCGGCATCTTTTACAGGTGAATAAGAAAACTATGGCTATTTTCATTCTGCTCTTCGTCTTGAGGAGAAGTTGATGTTACATTTTGAGGATAGCTTATTCAAGATATGATGCTTGGGGTCAGCAAAGTTTTGTTATGTGTCATTTTTTCCTCCCATTTTTCAACTTTTTTTTAGGGGAACTGAGATATCTCTGCTGGTTGATGGTCCTACAGTCGAGGGTTCTATGAGTCACTCAATTTTGTGTATTCATTGGGTGAATCATAATTTTTCGACAGGATACTTTGAAAATAGAAGGATTTGGGAATGTTTAAAGAGTACATATATGTTGTTGGAAATTGCTCTTGATATCAAGCTCTTTATTTTCTTTATACTTGTTAGTTTTTCCAATTTTGTCAAAAGAAACAAGCTTTTGCAAAAAATTTCTAGGGTTTGAAGCATATTTCTCTTCCGGACTTGGGAATTTCAGTAATTCGGATGAAAACTGTCTTTAATCTGTTCCCTATGTAAAATTGTATTTGATTTTGCAGCTTCAGTGTAGAACAGGCAGCAGTGTAGAACAGGCAGCTCCATTATCTTGTATCCGGTATCTTCAAGGTGGATGAAACTGTAATAGTCAAGGTCTGTTAAGTAAGATAGAGGTGGAAAACGTACTTCATTATTGTCCGCGAGGTGGTTTACTACGGGGAGGTGATTGTGATAAACAGGACACATGTCTGCAACGTGATAAAAAAAAAAACATGCCCGTTCCTAATACAAGGGTGATAAGTAGTGTTGCGGCAATGTAAGCTTTTCATATACCACTCTTAATCGATAAGAACATAGTTGTGACAATCTTTGGGATTCCAACATGTTCATGATTTGACTTGTATTTAGACTTCTGTACTTGATAAATTAATATATCTAGTCAGTTACTTGTAATTGGAAAATTGGAATATATAAATCTGATTGCTCATGTAATGTTACTGATTGCTTATTTGTTAAAACTTTCTTTAATTCAAAGTTAGTGAAATGACGAGATTATAGAAAAGGAATAAATCAATAGATTAACAAATTGTTGTCCCTAAGCCTTAAAAGAAATTGCTTACTCTCTCGCACAAAAAAAATTAAAGGATCAAAATTGTATATATACATGTATGTGTGTGTATGTGTATATAATTTAATCAATTAGTTTAATTTAATACATTTAATAATTTTTATAGGTTTACAAGAAGAAAATTATTAGGTGTTAATATTATATAAAATTAAGTTGATTTTAATTCTTCTCATCAGACTTTAATCCAATTGCATTTTGATTATATATCTCCATCAATTCTTTCAACATTGATAAACATAATAATGCATATAACTAAAGAATAATTAACAATGGATAACAATAAAATTTCGTAATAATTAACAATGGATAACAATAAAATTAAATAATTACGAAAGTAAAATATAATTTAAATAGTTTATAATGATGTCTTTAGTTAATTTTTCTGACATCTAAACAATATAAATGATACATTTAATAGTAAGAAAATTAAATAGAAGTTTAACTATTTCAATTAAATATCATATTATCTTAACAAAATTATTGTATATGGCGTAAATAAAAAAGTTTAAGAATATAAAAATCTTCAATATTTTATCTTCCAAAGTAAATACATACATAGTGGGTGTTAGTTTGAGCTTTAAATATAATCTACAAGAAAATAATTAAACAAATAAAAACTCATAAGCTGAACATTTTTGAGAATAATTTGATGACCAAATTCTGTAATTAGAGCTTAAATTTTTTTATATAAGTTAATTAAGAAATATTTTCATGTTAACATATTTCAATAGTGTTGTATTATATAAAAACAATTAAAAGAAGTCATCACTTTATTTAGTTAAAAAATTAAAAAAGTAAATAAAAACTAAAAATGAATGAGTGACGGGGTAAAAGGTTTTATAGTCAATATGTTTTAAAGGGAAGGTGTTACACACCCTTAGTTTTTCTAGAAATTAAAATATATTAAAAAGGAATAATTTAGTTGGTACAACATATTAAGGCGTTCTATCTTGAAGTCAAAGTTTAGAAGATCTTGAAGCCAAAGTTTAGAAGATAATGAATCCCTTAGACTGATATTACAACTAAGGTAAACTTCTAAAGGATAAGCTGGATAACTATTGGTAACGTTACTCTACAAGCCTTTAATTGGAGTAACCTTGCCTTTAAAAACCAGCATTGGTCTAATAAGTCTTAATTTGGTTGTAAGGAGAGTTTTGATATTCTTCTTTTCATAGATTCAAGGAGTTAGCTAGCTCATTGTTAAAAGTTGTTTGAAGTTGGTTAGTAAGAATTTGCTCCCTTATACCTAAAATTAGCTTCCTCAAAACCTGCTTCTTTGTATGACCTAGTCCTTGAAATAATTGGGGCATTACTTTCTTTCCATAGGTATTACATGGAGCTTCTAGATGTAATGTTAAAAAGGTTTTGTCAACTCTTATAAGCCCTCTACCTTCCTCTATTATCTTGTATAACATCAAGTAAGATCTGCTTCTTCTCATAAATTTGCATAGGCCTTGCATGTTATCCCAAATAAATGTCGAGTAATCACAAGTAAAAAAAAGGGATATAGATTCATAAACTATTTAGGTTATTCAGGAACTTCAGATTATCCAAGGTTGTTAGCTTTGTGATAGGAATAGTTTATACTATGTTTTTCTAGGAGTTTTAGCATGTTTTCAAGTGTTTCTTAGATAATTATTATGTATATAAACTTAAAATTGTGTTATTGTTAGTCTTTGTTTATATTTTGAGTGTTTGTGTGGTTTAGAGCATGAATTCAATCTTAATTTTATGTTTCAACAGGTGATTGATGTATTTTTGAGTATTAGAAATCAGGAAATTGAAGAACAAAGAAGATGGAGGTTGTATGAAGGGTGTCACGATCGTGTTCAAAAAGCATAGAGCATGATCATGACGGGAGGTTTTTAGGCCTGAGTTTTTCATGCTTTTAGTTTAGGGCTATTTTTAGACTCAAACAAAGTGGAGAATGACTGCACCAAAATCCTAAAGCATTGCACCAAAACATGAAATATAACAAAAAATGCAGCAGTCACAAATAAAAAAAGATCAATATTAGGGAGATCAAAGAAAAGCTTAAGGAAATTTCAACATTTTAGATCAAGGCTTTAACAGAGTTTTTATTCTTTTTCTTCATTTCTTTCATTATCCTTAGTGTGTAAAATGAATTTTGTGATGTTAAACATGTTTATGGATTTTTAAATCTAGATGAGGAATTATTCTTGAATTATTTTGTAACTTTTAATTATTGTTGTATTTTAATACATATTTGGATGGTTGTGATAATTGTTGTGCATAAACTTGACAACAAATTGAAAGAGTGAGTCAAAGCAATTAGAATTAGTTTGTATAACGAGAGTTGGAAATTTAATAGACTTATAATTATCAAATTAACAATCAGTCGAAGAGAGATCTTGGTTGTGAAATTAATTATCTAATAGATTGCTTCAGATCTAATGGAATAAGTAAGGAACATTTGCGTGAATCAAGAGATTAAAAATCTATAATTATCAAATTCAATTAGGGTTAATTAATTAAATCTTAAAAACATTAGGAAATCTATGATCAAACATATATTGAATCAACAAGATTAAATGAATCCAAATAAGGAAAGGATAGTTCCTAAGTATTCAATCTTTGATCAAATCCTAATTTTTATTAGCAGCTAACTTCTTTATTTGTTTTAATTTCTATTATTTAATTTTAATTCAAATCAATTTCTAAATACCTTAGAAAAAGTTAGGCTCAAATTGTTTAGGTGTTTGTAAATCCTTTTGGAAATGATAACCTTTTATATTACAAGATATGATGCATATACTTGTGGGTATTGGGAGTGTTATTATATATAGAATTTGTTCAACAAGTTTTTGGCATCATTATCAAAGAATTTTAGCATTAGGAAGATTTGAATTCCTTTTAGTTAAGGAAATTTTGCCATTCTTATGTCTTTGCAATTGTATGGACACAAGCATTATTCGGAGTTTAAGTAAGATCGAAGAAACTCTAGCTCTTAATATCACAAGGCAAGAAAGAGAAATCCGAAGAGCAAGATGCTAATAAGAGACAGAAAGAAAAATGGTAAAAAAATTCAATCACGAAGACCAACAGAGAACCCTTATAGACTTCATGAGGCCAGGGTATAATATGGCACAATAAGGCATCACTTGACCAATAGTGTAAGCAATGTCATTCGAGAACAAACTAGCATTGCTGAATATGCTACAAACCAACATACAATTCTACAAGTTCACTCCTCTAGTGAACTTCACAGAAATAAGTGATATCTTCCATTATAATGGTATGTCGAAAGATTATTTTAGGATGAGGCTCTTTGCCTTCACATTCAGGGATAGAGCCAAGTCAACGTAACCAACTTCACGACATGGGAGTAGTTGATGCATATTTTCCTATACAAGTACTTCCTTTTGAAAGACAAAATGATTGATAAACGAGATTGCTAATTTCCAACAAAATGATGGGGAGTCACGATACAAAGCATGAGAGGGTACAAGGATTTGTAAAGGAGATGTCCTCATTACAACTTGCTAAAGGAATTCCTATTGTAAACTTTCTACAATAGAGTTAATCCACCCATGATGGGTACCATAGATGCAACTTTTAGAGGATCCTTGATGCAGAAAACAGTTGAGGAAGCATAACAGCTACTAGAGGAGATGGCGAATAATAGTTGTCTTTAAAATTTGGATAAAAGCATACAACAATAAACCTTTCGGGATCAAAAAGGAGTGATTGCTGTCGATTCAGTGACAACACTACAGGCTAAGATCACTAACTTAACAAAGTAATTAACGAATCTAAAAGCCTCCTCTTTAGCTCCACCTAAAGTAATTTAGCATGGATGCAAATTATACGAGCTAGAGAATCATGTTACCACTGATTAATTCTTAATGGAAAACATCAATGCGGAGAAACTCAACTATATGGGCTCACAGTTTAGTTAAGGAGGAGGAAATAATCCGTATTTTAAAACATACAATCTTAGGTGAAGGAACTATCCAAAATTTTCTATGTCTAATAATGCAAGAACTCAATTAAGAAATCAAGGTCCACCTAAATTTCAACAAGACAAGTCCAGTGCTAATGATTTAAAGTTGGACAAGATTATGGACAAGATCATGAGTATAGATGAGGCCCAGAAGAGGATGGAAGGAAAATTCGAGCAAATAGTGAAGAATCATGACTCTTCTATTCACAACCTAGAGGTTTAAGTGGGCCATCTTGCAAATGCATTATTTACAAAAAATGTGAGGAGGCTGCCAATTAATACTAAAGCAAATCTAAGGGAGCAACTCAAGGCGATCACACTTAGGAATAAGAAATAACTAGAATAATGAGTGGATAAACAAGCTGAAACCTACCTTGTGAAGGACCTAGAAAAGTAGAAAAATAATGAAGAAAAGAGCAAGGACCCTCTTTATGCTGTGCCTCTTCCATACCCACTTAAGATTCCATTTCCATAAAGATTCCTTAAGAAAAAATTGGACACATAATTTGGAAAGTTTGTAGAGAAGTTGAAGACTTTGCAAATTAGCTTATTTTTTGTGGAGACATTGGAACATATGCCCAAGTATGCAAAGTTACTGAAAGACTACTATCAAACAAGCAAACTTGATAAGATAATCAAACGGTAGCACTAGCTAAAAGCTATAATTTTGTTATCACCACTCGCATGCCTTCCAAATTAAAGGATCCAAGGAACTTTACAATACCCGTTGTAGAATTTGCTAAATGTCGATGCAACTTAGGTGAAAGTATAAATTTTATGCCTTTGTCAATCTTTAGGAAATTGGATCTAGGCAATATGAAGCCAAATTCAATGCTCATGTAATTGACAAATCAATCTATCAAGAGATCATTTAGTGTGGTGGAAGATGTTATTGTTAAGGTGGACAAATTCATTATTCCTGAAGACTTTATGGTACTATATTTCAAAGAGGATAGGACTTGTCTGCTAATTCTTGGACAACCATTCATAAAAATTAGGAAAGTGTTGATCGACATTTATGAAGGGAAATTAATTCTTTGGATTAGTGATGATCACGTGGAGTTCAGTATGAACAAAGTCCCAAAAAATTCGAAAGAAGGTAGCTTTTGCATAAAGATTAATATAATGGATGAATGTATTAAAGAGCAATAGGAGAAAATAGGAATTGCCCACTAATTCTTGGAAGGCCATTCATGAACATTGGGAGAGTGTCAATTGATGTTCATGAAGGAAATTAATTATTCGGATAGGTGATGATCATGTGGAGTTCAGTATGAACAAAGTCTTGAAAAATTTGAAAGAAGGAAGCTCTTACATGAAGATTGTTAGTATACTCCTACAATTCAGGAGATTTTGATAACTATAGCTACTGATATATTGTTATAACAGATAGAAAGATAGCAACAGATGTTAACAGAACGATATGATCAGATTCTTGATTACGTCTCTTATTATTGTACTGTATATATATGTGTATTTGTATCATCAGAAATATACAGTGAAATACATCTTAGCCTTCTCTTGTTTATCTATTTCAACTTGGTATCAGAGCCTTGCAATGGCCACCACCTCCTCTGCGCTAATCTCAACCATTCCAGCCTCTGTGTCTACTGGCACCACACCAGTAGTATCTCAACCCAGTCATAGTTTTTCCATTAAATTGAATCCAAACAATTATTTAGCGTGGCGTACACAGTTTGTGCCACTCCTCAACAGCCATAGGCTGACTGGTCTTATTAATGGCAAGGAATTAGCTCCTCCACAGGAGGTAATGGATTCCACTACCAATGAAGCTGTTCCAAATCCAGCCTTTGATAAATGGTTTCAACGAGATCAAACACTTCTGTCTTGGCTTTTGTCTTCTCTTTCTGAAGAAAATTTTCCCTACATAGTAGGATTACACACTTCTTATGACGTGTGGCAAGCACTGGAGAAAGCTTTTGGTTCAGTTTCTTATTCCAGACAAGTTCAATTGCACATGCAACTTCAAAAATGTCAGAAAAATAATCTCACTATATCTCAGTATCTATGCAAGATGAAGTCTTTAGCTGATGAACTTGCAGCCGCAGGCAAACCATTAGCTCCATCAGAATTTAATGCTATTGTCCTTCACCAGTTGCCTCCGGAGTATCACAACATTGTGGCAGCATGCTCTACTCGGCTGGAACCAATCACTTTCTTTGAACTGCACTCTTTGCTCACTTCTCATGAGATTCTGCTTGCTAGCACTCCAAACCCAGTAATGGAGGCTAATGTTACACAACGTGGTTCTTTTGGCAACCGAACACAACAACAAAACAGGCAACAGCCTTTTCACAACTCTGGTCAGAATTTCAATACTTCTGGACGCCAAAACAATTATCAAGGAGGTCGACATAACAATAATCACAGGAGGAACAATGGCCCTTGTCAGATTTGTGGATATCGGAACCATTCTGCTGATACTTGTCACCATCGTTTTAATGCTAATTTTGTGCGTAACAACCGACAGTATGTGCAACATGCTGTTCCTTCTGCCCATATGACTACGCTCACCAATGCTCATGTTTGGCATCCCGATACAGCAGCGACTGATCCGCAACCTTCCATGCTCCTTAGATTTACAAACTTCCATTCATTTTACCTTAGGTTTGGAGCTATTGTTGAGATTACCACTTCCTAGAAAGATTTTTCAACAATCTCTTTGATTGGGTTATCGAAGCTTATTGTAGTAGTGGAGCCGGGTTGAATCACAAGAGAATTAACAATTAATTTATTAATTTCAATTGTCTAAACAAATTAGGGGTGTATGACTAATTAACTAATGAACTAAAATTAACAAATAATCAAAATTATTAACTAAAAATAAAGATTGAAAATTTTAATTTTAAGTAACTCTGATTCAAGGAAAAGACCTCACCTAATTGTAACTTTGATAATTGGATTAAAAAGAATAATTTTCACAATTTAAGCAATCAGTCGGAAACCTATTATAATAGCCATAAGAAGTCTCAAACCCTAAATTAATTAGTTCAAACTCAACATTTAAACCAAAACTTATCATTAACTAAGTAGGTATGATAACATTCCATATCAATTAAATAAGAGCAATAAGTTTAGTAAAAAAGACTAAACCCTAAATTAAATAATTAAGATAGTCACAACTATTCAATTTAGTTTTTTTTGTTTCTTATAAGTTAAATATGCAACTTTATAAATAATCTGTTTGCTACTTCTAGCAATCCTTCATGACAATTACGGATGATTGAAATCATGGATAGCTATAGAACAATTAGAGTTGTACAAGACTCTCCGCTTTGTAGGAGTCTGGGGAGGATGTATGTAACTTTCCCTTTGTATTTTTACAAAGAGGCTATTTTCATGACTTGAGCCTGTGACCTTATGGTCACAAAAGAACAACTTTATTAGTTGCTTCAAGGCTCAGCCTCTTCCAGTTGAATTAACTCTTTAGATCAATCAATATTAATTATTTATGTAATATAAGAACACAAAACACTTGAATTACAATTAAAATGTAGGTTTAGAAGAAAAACTCACAAGGTTACAATTAGAGTTTTGAATCTCCTTGAATTAGAATATTTAGAATTAATTACATATAGATTTAGTTCCAACATTAAAAATGGAAGAAAAGATGATATATGAAGAGAAAACACAAAGAAAACAAAATAGGGTGATATTAAGAAGTAAAGAACATGTTTTTCTCCTCTCTTCCAACTCCTAAAAACGATATTCCTCTTATTCTACCAAGCCCTATCTAAACAAAATCCAAATCCCTACATAATAAGGTAAGAAATAAGTTTCTTAATTGAATTCAAATTCTTAGGGTGAATATAACATTAAGTGTGATTACTCCTTAGCCACTGTAGTAATCTATCTATTTTTTTTCCAATTTAAGCAACAAAATAAAAGAGATAGATTCAATTAATATAACTAAATAACATCTCACCAAATTCTCCTATACCACACTCATTCTTGTTGATAAATAAATAGTTGGCTATATTTATATATCCATATTTAGTGTGTTTTTCTTGTTATTTAATAGTTATAAAATATTTTTCGTACTTATTTTGCTTCAAGTGTGTTTGAAAGTGATAACTGCCTTCATGGACCAAACAGAGAAGAATTTGGATAAAATTGTGGCATAAAATGAAAATTTTAAGTAACTTTTATGATACACAGCCGTGTGTTGCGACCGTGTAAGTCACTATAAACATGTGAGGCTTCGAAGACTGTTTATACCTGGGTGAAGATACAAGTCCATGTATGTTGACATATACAACCATATATATTATCCGATTAAGCTCCTGCACCCATGTAAAGTCAGTGTTTTTGAGATACACGATCACCTACACAATCATGTGAGTGACTGCATATGTCTTAAAAACCCTAGTTCTTACCATAAAAGGATATTATTAAAGGCTACATGGGGGAATAATTTTATAGTCAGATTAAACACCAGAGAAAAAGCAGTTCTAAACAAATGATGCAGAAAACACAAAGATTACATCATAAGATCTGATAAAGAGCAACCTCCAATCCAAATTACAAGAAGATTTCTTTAGAGACAAAAGGGGTAGAAAGAGTATGAATTCTTTTTTTTCTATTTGCTTTTCTGAATATTTCAAATTGGATTTGTTTTCTTTGTTTAGGAACTAAGTTGGTTAGTGCATAAGTGTGTTGAACTATAAGTTGGCATGATAATATGATATACTCTTTTACTTGATGAAATTTTATTGATTAATTTATTGCGATTCAATTATGTATTTAGATTCTTGAACTAATATATCCAAAATATTAGTCCAATCTTTGATTTCATATTAGATTGATAAATCTTTTCATATGAATAGTTCTACCATAGTTGGAAAGAGTTGCGTACAAACCTAGAGATAGACCAACATAAATGTTAGACCCCGAATTTTTTTTCTTGATGAATAAGCATGATTTGATTAATTTTGGAGTCTTGCTAAATTAATGTATGTTGGAATTAATTAGCATGTTAATATGAGTAAGATAATATGATATAGATTAAGAGAATTAAAGTGTTAAGGTGGTAAGTTTCCATAAGGGGTATTTTGGGAAGATCAATTAAGCTTAAAAAACCATAAAGCATTAAAGGAGGGGCAAAATGGACATTGTGCAATCATTAAGGGTATATAAGGGGAGAAGAACTGTTGTCTTGCATTTGAAAGAATCCAAAAACGTGAATGAGAAAAGAGAGAAGAGAGAAGCACGAAAAAAGAGAGAGAGAAGAAAAAAGAAGGGAAGTCAACTAGGTTTCAATTTTTCTTAGTTCTAAAGAGTGATTTTGAAGGTATTCAAGAAGGGAAAAAGAAAGAGTAAGATTAGGGCTTCCACTAGAGCGAAGAAATTTATTGTTTGGTGAAGATTCAAGGTAAGCTTATGTTAAATCTTTTGGATTTTGGAAGGGTGTTGGCTCAAAGAGCTTAGGAAATGCATGGGTTTAAGTATTTTAGGGTCAATTTCATACATAGGTTTCTTTGGATTTTTCAATCGGAGTTCTTTTTGAATGGAGATTTTTGCTAATGTTTGAAGGGAGGTAAGAGAGGCAAGAGGAGCAAGAGGAGAGACATCCTTGAGCAAGTTTTCAAGCAATGAGACTAAGGTGGGTTGCATTTTTATAATTGAATAATAAGCCATTAACATTTCTTTCAAGACAAGAGAAATAAATGTTTTCAACTTCTTTTAAAATGTTCATTCATTGTTCTTTAAATGCTTTGAGAAAGTGCTATATGTGTGTGTATGAAGTTTTTGGATGAACTATGAAACAAAAATGAAAATGTTTTCAAAAGGATATCAAGTTTATGAAGTTATGTTTCAAAAATGTGCCATTTGGGTAACAAGTTTCTAAAATGTGAGATGTATGATTATGTGGGTTTGTGTTGGTCCCTTAAGTATGTCAAGTGCACTTTGACCAAAGGCTTCTCCCATCTGCCTGCTAGTGGCATGAAGCTCCTTCATGGACTCCCCTAAGTTCATGGCTACACAAGACCCTTATGGGAATTGTGTAGTACGTTATGTTTTGGATCCACCCAAACCATTATAATGTACTTATATTTTTACATGTGTTGACAAGTTTAATGATTGTTTGACTTATGCAAGTTAAGAAATTTCTGTTGTATGGATTTTCATGAAAATTTGTTATGAACATGAGGGTTTTCAAAGGTTTTTGCTTGTTATCGATTATAAAACTGTAACCCATGAGCTTTAAGCTCACCTCTATTTCTCCCCATCTATAGGCGATGAACAAGATATTGAGTGATCAAGTAGAGAGTCAAGGCATCACTCCAATTTGCTTATTTTTTTCTTTTGAAGTCAGATCATGTAAAACAAGGCTTTAGTCGCATTTTGAGAAATTATTGTTCTTGTAAAGTTGGTATTTTTGGACTATGATGTAAGGTGGCTTTAAATACCCACTAAAGCGTTGTAAAAACTTTATTCTTTTGATGTTAATGAAGTGTGAATGGTGCATGGATAATGTGAGTGAAATTTAGATATATGTGAAGAAGTTATCATCTTGAGTTGATGATTTTGGAGCATAAATCATTGATTTATATATATGTACGCGTAACGGGAAAGAAGATAGGAATTATGACTGATCAGATGTAGTTGAAGGTAATGAGACAAATGAGTTGAGATTTGAGAGTTTAATGAAGTCAATTTGGTAGCTAAATGGTTAAGCTTAGGACACTCCAAGTTTGCGAAATGCAAAATTTCAAGTCTTCCATAGGGAAAATTTCGTGTTTTGAGTTCAGGGGAAAATCTATATTAATTTAGGTTGAATTAGACAAAGTTGTCTTCTAGAAAGTTGTAGCTAGCTTTCTAGCTTTCCAACGGTATATAATATGGAATTTTTGAATATTAGAGTCAAAAGTTATGATCTTTATAAGTAGAGATGCTTATGAGTATGGGACGCATCGTCTAGTGAGGACACATCATCTGGTAAGGACGTATCGTCTGGTGATGGCATATCGTCTGGTGATGATGTGTCGTCTGGTGAGGACGCATCGTCTGGTAAGGACGTATCGTCTGGTGAGAATTCTTCGTCTAGTAAGGACGTATCGTCTGGTGAGGACGCTTCGTCTGGTGATGACGTATCATCTGGTGACGTCATATCGTTTAGTGACGACGTCATATCGTCTGGTGCACTGTTCATCTGATTCTATCTTCTGGTCCTATTTTTGACCCTATAGACGATCAAATTTGTGTTCGAGGTCTTCATGAAAGTTGTAGATCTTGAAATTCTCTTTCGAACCATCTAAAGAACATCTCAATCTGAGTTCTCTAAAGAAAGTTACGACCATTTTTCCCATTCATCTAACCCTATAGACGATCAAATTTGTGTTCGAGGTCTTCATGAAAGTTGTAGATCTTGAAATTCTCTT
>JANIPM010000006.1:21808767-21822776 GCA_027478405.1 Erythroxylum cassinoides
ACACACAGACATATATATATATATATATATAATATTGACATAATTACATTAATTAAAATCATTGTAACCATTCAATTGTTAAGTTTTAATTTGACCAGAGTTATTCTCTAAAATTGTTAAAAATTAATAATTGAATGGTTACAGTGATTTTAATTAATTTAATTATCATGTGTATATGTATATATATATATGATTGGAGGTATTCTTTAAAACAGTTAAAACTTAATAATTGAATGGTTACAATGATTTTAAATAATGTATTAATCGTATATATGATTAGAAATTGTTAAAACTTCAATAGGGTTAATGATTTTTTAAGATCATATGAGACATTGTTGAAAGCAACTACACTAGAGAGGTTTACAACTTCAAGAATTGTATAGGCCTGGTTTAATGCACCTTGGTTGTCTAAAATTTTAAAAGCCTTATTTAGAGCATATTGAGCACAAGAATCCTTATCGTTGTGGCTATAGAATTCCTGAATTTAATTTTTCTGGTGAAGATGGTCAAACAACCATTGGGCACGTTGTTAAATTTACCATTCACTATGGATAGTTGGCTAATTATGCAAATTTCAATAATTTCAAGCTTAGACTGTTCCTAAATTCATTAACGTGCATAACCTTCTCTGGTATATATACTTTGTTGCCTAGTAATATTGCCATTTCGTAGATTGAAATGGAGAGATTGTTTCATACTCAATTTTTAGACTGAACATAAAGTCAGTATAGTTGAATTATCTATAGTTACTTAGAAAAGTGGTGAGAATGTAACATATTCATCACTCGATTCAAGAAGATAAGAAGTTGATGTCTGATTGCACTTATGGAGATAGAGTATGAAAAGTTAGCTTAAAAAGGTCCTGTCATTGAACTTCAAAAGAGTTCATAGGCAAGAATTCCAAGAACATGATCTAGTATAGAAGTTGATTATACTGTCTAGAATAAAAAAAAGAGAACAAGGAAAGTGGTCCCATAATTGGGAATGGCCATTCCAAATATATAGGGTTTTAAAAGGTAATGCCTATTGTTTATCTATCTTAGACAGTGAGCAGGTTAAATTTTTTTTTAATGGGAAGTATTTGAAACCGTACGTACCTACTCTTTAGGAAAGGTCAAGAATAAAGGAATAAGAGTAAAATTCTCCAAGTTAAATAATGAAAAACTAGAATAAACATTTAAGTAATAAAATAAAATTTTATAAAGCCAACTAATGGTCATCAAATTATTCGTAAAAGGTAAAGAATTTTAAAGTTGATCTAGTTCAAAAATTCAGATCTTGCCCTATTATTTGATACAGAAGACTTGATCCTCTTTAGCCTATTAAACTTTTTGTTTCCAGAGCCAACTTCATCTTTTTACAATATCATCGACTTCCCAACTCCTTAGTTGTCTACTTGTCCTCGTTGAATTCCTGGTTAAGCTGCTTACCATTTTGTTTTGAAGGTTTGTTTCTTTAATCAATGTAATTGCTCTCTCTTACTCAACAATTTGATTATATAAAGAGTCAATTCATTCTTCAGCTTGTGAATTTATTCCAAGAGGTTTTTTTCCTATAGCCTCTTTCACATCATAATCCATTTGGCACTTTTGACAGGCTTAGTTTTTTAAACTAAACAACTTGGTTATAAAAGGACTTCCTAAAAGAAGAGAACTTTTTCAATTTCACTTAGAAGTCCTCCAATAGAAAATGACTAAGCTATAAAATTAATATAGGAAAATATGTTTAGGAAGGAATTGCATTGAGTTTCAGTCAAGAATCGAAGCTCTTATTCTATAGTGAGTTAAAATCCTTAACTCTTAATAGCTCCTCAGAACAAGCTATTGGCACATTATCAGAAGGAGTGTTAGAAGAAACAACTAAGAAGCTTAGATCAAACACTTCTTCTATGGATGTGGCCGTCATCAAAACATCCCCTGCCTATGAGACGTATGAGAATTTGTCAAGATTTTGACATATGTTTGTAAAGAATTAAAGAAATTCCCACTTTACCTCTGCATAGTGACTTCACTAATGTTTGGCTTAGGAGAATTTATTACTCTTCTAGATTCTGACTTATGGGAAGGGGAAAGAGGTAGAAGGTATGATATTGGGTCATTTGTGAAAGAAAAACCAAAAGTAAGAATTCACGAAGGAAATAAAAGTAAGAGAAATCAGGAAAAGTAACATACCATCATTGATGTCCTCCATAATCTTCTCAAGAGTGAAAAAAGTCTCATCTATAAGGACAATGTCTTCAATCACAAGTTCTGTAATTTTAGTTTCTCCAAGTAGCTTAGTTATCGAATGGGATTTTTTAGCAAATCTTTTAGGAACTGGTATTTTGGCCTTCTTCAAGCTTGAAGTAGACAAAGACTTTTCTTTGAGTTTTATCTTGACTATAAGGGGATTCCTTCAAAAAGCATAATTGTTAATTGGTTCAGAGTAGGAAGATCATTTAAAAGTGATGGGGTCCAAACCAAAAGTTTCCTCATTTACACATATGAAGTCCTCCTTAACCACATGTAAATTGGCTAAAAAGAAAACATCTTTAAGCAAAATTAAGGCATGCCTAAAAGGCAAGATAATGGAATTATATAAGGGACTGTAGAATTTTAAGACAACAAATATGAGATTAGGTTGATATTCTAATGGGTTTCTAGAAAGAGTTATTAATTAAAGAAGCCCCTGCCTCGTCCAAGCATAATAGTAAAGAAGGTATAATCTGTTTATTTATTTAAATTATTAATCGACATTTTTTGGCTACGAATTCAGGGATTTTGAGGCCTGAAATAGAGGAAATTCTAGAGGAAAGTCTTATTTACTCATCTCTTGTAACACCCCACCCCCGATGGGAAGGGTAGAGTAGTAATTTGGAAAGGGTTGAGAGTGCTTAAAATTGTTTGGACATCTTTATGCATATCCTTACACGTGAATAGTAAAATTTGCACATGAAAATGACTGTACATACATTCATGACATTTCCCGTTATATGTGCCCAAATGTGAATTTGTTGTGGAAAAATATAATTTTGTGCTTGAAAATTTATTTGGAGTGGACTATTGTGTGTTTTACATTTTTTGGGGAATTTTTAGAAGTTTTCCTGGAAATTTTTGGGGGAAATTTTTGGACTGAAAAAATCGCCAAGTGGCAGACCGAATAGTTTTCGGTACTAGAAAAGTACTGTCCAATGGCACTGGAAATGAGATACATGATTTTAGGAATTATTAAATTGAGCCATTGGAATTTGGGAAGAAATTGGGGTAGAAATTAGAATTGAATTTGGAAAAAAACTAAAAGATCTTGTAAAATTGTGGCATGTGGCAAGTGACACATGTCCCTTGCCTACCATGCCACCATGCTCATCCTTGCATTAATTAAAAGCTTTCTTTGGTCTTCATTCACGACATCTTGATTTTTGGTGGCAAAATGAAACTTGTCTTCCTATTTTCTCCACCATCATTTTCGTAGCCTTCTTCTTCCTCTCCTTTTCTTGATTTTTGCTTGCTTCTCTTTTCCATCTCCTCCTCCATGGCTTGCTCTTCTTTGGTCTTAAACATACAAAACAAAAGTTCAACCTAAGCCTTCATGTTGATGATCGTATATGGGAAGGGAAATTAGGAAGTTGGTGACAATTGGAAGATTTGAAGCTCAAATAGGCTAAATGCACGCATTACGGCGTTTCCAGGAGTTGGAAGCAAGTGCTAATCTGGAGCATACCGTGAGTAACCTAGATGGTTTCTCGATTATTAATTGTTTATAATTTTTCACTTATAAAACTGTGGAGAATAATAGTGGGCTTGTGCGCTTGTTTATGCCTGAATTCCGGACCAAAGGTGTCCAATGCATTAGGAGCTGTGACATAGAAGTGTTATCTGTTTATGACTCTGTGAACTATTTGCTTCTGATGTGATAAACTGTGACACATGAATTGATTGTGGTACATTTACTATTAAATTGAGACATATGCATTTCATACACGAATGCATGATCAGATAATGACAGTTGTGATCGGAGCAGCCACCGAGAGCCACAAGCTCATCGCATTAGGGCCTCGAGCCTACAGTGATTTAGAGCCACAGGCTTACCGATTAATGTGGCCATATTGGGACAGTTCAGGCGCTTGGTCACAACACCATAATAAATGGAAAAAGTGTCACATACGCATTTCATATGCATCTTATTGACTATTTTTGATTGGGTAAAGGACAAAACTGTCGTACACTTATGCGATAACAATCATGTGTTACTTTTCAATGTAAAATTTGATATAACTTTGATATGCTTAAGTTGCATGAATTGGGTGAACCATCGATGATGGTTCCTCACTGAGTTCGCAAAACTCACCTAAAATTTGCAATTATTTTTCAGGCCTTAAAGAATACCCCGTTAGACAAACGGGAGTATGCTTACTGCATGCAAGTCAGAAATTGAGGTCGGGATCAGTTCACGTCTGCATTAGTGTCATCCTATTTTTGTATAAATTTATATTTTCGTGATTCCTGCAGAATAGTGCTTTTTATTTCAGTGGGTCCCAATTGGCTATTGTCGTTCTATTGATCGTAATGTGATCACTGAAAATGTTTATGAACAACATTGGGCCTAATTTGGTTATGATTTTTTGTGCATTAAATGGCTAAATACTGTTGAATGTCTTCTTATGACCGAAAATGTTTACAAATTAAAGCGGGCCCAAATCGTTTACTAATTTTTGGGCATACGATTATATTAAAAAAAATGTCATACTGAGTTTTTGGACTGTATTTGAGTGCTCTAGCATACCACCCTCGTGAGGCGCAGACTCGGATATTACCCTCGATGTCGAGTTTGGGTCTTGCGGGAGTGGGATGCTACACTAAATAATTCCAAGGATATAAAAATCCCCTACATCCTCCTTCTTTGGTGATGTCATCATTTTCTTTTCTTCCTCCAACTCTTTTTCCACCTTTCCCCTTATTGATTTCCTCCAAATCTTTTAGTTGCTTAATCATGTTTACAACTTCATTCATCTAAACTTCCTTAGATTTCCTCATGGCTTTGATCAGGAATGGAATTAGGGTTTTTTTTATCTTAGGCAAATTGTATCATACTAGTAGAAAGCCTTTCCTATTCTCTTGCACCTTTGCCTTCCCCTTGTTCCTAAATGGTTTGGCTTTCGTTGCTCTAAAATGGGTAGGGTTTGTATGTTGATGCTTCAGGGTTGTCTGTAATTCTAGTTTACTTTTAAAAACATTCTTATCAACCTTATTCTTGTCCTTCCCTTCATTTTCTTCAGCTTGGTGAGATTCCTCCTTAGTCTCATGTGTAATGACTATGACTCGTTCTTTTAGATTAGACTCGGTGTTACTTAGAAGGATTCCTTCATTTCATGTCGCTATTGCTTCTACTAATTGGCCTACTTGGACCTCCAGGTTAAGTATCGTGGAGATGTGGTTCTTTGTAACTTGCTCAAACTTGCCTTCAAGCCTCATATGTGCATCCTCCATACCTCTAATATTTTCTAAAATTTTAGACAAATTGGATTCCATACAACTCTATTTGTTTTATTGGAAACCTAGTGGTCCTTGAGGTCTGAACTGTCCTCTAGCATTGTTTGACCAAGAGAAGTTTGGGTGATTCTTCCACCCAGGGTTGTATGTGTTGGAGTGGGGATTATTTCCCACTCCTCGACCATATTGAGTTCCTATGTAGTTTACTTGCTTTGATCCATTATCCTTCATCAAGAAACAATCGACTGTGTCATGATCCATCTGCCCATAAAGATCATACTTCCGCTGAACAACTTCTACTGTATTTGAGGACAAAGCCTTCATATTGTTTAGTTGATGAGTTAAATTATCAATTCTAGTATACATTTTTGTCATTTGATTGACAACTATAACTCCTTTTTGCTTAAGTAAAGTTGTGGGTTGTCTATTCTACTTGTTTGTCTAAAGATAGCTATTACTAGCCATCTCTACTAACATCTCTTTTGCTTTATCTACTGTCTTCCTCGTAAGTGATCCTCCTAAAACTGCATCAGTTATACCTCTTATCTATGTTACTTTGTTATAGAACATTTGTAAAAGAAATTCTTTAGGTAGGCAATGATGTGGACATTTTCTTTGCAAGTCTTTGTATTGTTCCCGTGCTTTACAAATCGATTCCCCATCACCTTGCTGAAAGTTTGTGGTCTCCTTCAAAATCTTTGTGGTTTTGGTAAGGGGAAAGTACTTATCTAAGAAGGCAAAAACTAATTGGTCCGTCCCAACTGGTGGCATTATTGGGTTAAGGGAATGGTACCAAGCTTTTGCTCTATCATTTAAAGTAAAAGGAAAGAGTCTTATTCTTACAGCATCCTTCGACATCTGATGATAATGGAAGGTATTGCAGATTTCAAGGAAATTGACAATATTTATGTTCGGGTCTTCATTAATTAATCCATAAAATTGCATATTTTGTTAAAACATATTTAGAAAGGCTAGTTTGATTTCAAAGAAAACTTCTTGCACGTGTGGCCTAGCTATACCTTGGTTGGTTGCATTGAAGACCAGTCTCATGAAGTCTATAAGGGTTCCTGATTGATGCCATTAGTTCACACCTTGATCCAACTCTTACTGAAACTTCTCGACCATTGTTGCTTTTGTGATTTCTTCTTCTTCTTCACGCCAAGCTCTTTTAATTAAACATTCTAGATGAGTTATGTCAAATTCTACAGTTTTAACTATGTGACTCAAACTTCTTGTAATTTTTATGTTCATGCAAGAGCACGGACACAAAAAATGGGAAGAACAAAAAAACTTAAAACTAACTAAAAAGCCTTATACTAAAAGAACTAATTCTACACATCCGTAGCAGCGACGCAAAAAACTTGTTGACCTTCGATTTCATCAATTGAACAGCAAGCAAGCATAATGGAAACCAACCAAAGAATTTATCAAGTTATGAGAAAGGAGATTTTACCTATGATTAATGCTAACCTAACCGATTATGTGTTAATTTGGTATCAGTTCTAGACGATCCTAGGATGATTACTCTCTCTTGAGTTATAACTATTAAACCCTAATTGGATTACAAAATTTGTAATCTCTCAATTAACAAAAGACTCACAACCTTAACTAGAACTAAAGCACTCTAATAAACTATACACGACATGTCTCTTCGCACACTTACCAATATGATTAGTTACAAGTTCTATTGAATTGCCTAACTCTTATTAATCCGACCCAATCATTTTTTATCTTATTCACCCTCTCAGTTAATTACTGAAGTATGCAAGAAATGTAACAAGTCACAATACCCAATTCAAATTACACAAAATCAACTCGGATAATATTAAATCAAAATAAAATCCTGAATGAGAGTTAGAACATCATCATCATTCTACCATCTATCATCATATAATCCATCCTAACATTATGCATGAATAAAATTGAAACAAAAAAGAAATAGAAACTTAAAATAAAGGTAGTAGCGACAGAAAACCTCTTTATCTAGGAAGCACGTCGATGTTGCTACTTCTTCCTCTTTCTTCCTCTTTTTCTTCCTCTTTCTCTCTTTAGGGTTTCCAAAAGTGACAGAATGAAATATCCTTTTATGCTCCCATCATGTTCTTCTTAATAGTTTTTCTCTATTTAACATAACCCTAGTTCCTTTTCAGGGTCCAAAAAGATTGAAAAGTCCCTAGAAAATATAAGTCTAAAAATGTCCCCACGTTTGTCCTAATGCTGGCCACAATTTTGGCCTATATGACACGATCATGGCCCTTGACTAAGCTCTCTACCATGATCGCAACATATAAGCCATGATCATGGGCCAATCTTGGTGCTTCTATCATAATTGTGGCCTGCTTGCCACGATCGTGGGCTTGTGTTGTAGTTTAGGTTCCCTCTGAAACTCCTTTGTTCTTTAATGTTGACCCTAAAATATTATAAACACATCAAGGTACCTCAAAAACATAATATCTAAGCTCAAAAGCTTGTACTAACCTATAAAACACTTAAAACATAAAGAATTAACAAACCAACATAATTATAACTTAAACAAATACTAAATGATCGAATTAACGGCTAAACACATCTCAAACTATATTTTAAAACACGATGTAATTTACATTTATCACTTAATCTATGATATCGTTTGACCACGCGTCGTTACGCTAGCCAAAATAAAATAACTAGACTACTACTGTAGCAGTGGCAAGTCTAGGTCAATCCCACTAAGAGTGTGTGCAAAGTTCATGAAATGAAATGAACCGGTGTTTAGGAGGTTCAATCTCGACCTACATCCTAATTAAGCATATTTTATTAATTTGTTAATCTTTAACCTCTCCTAGTAACTATTAATCGTGGGTTAAAAATTAATCCGAGTTTTTCCTTTGGTTTTGTTTAATCAAGATATGATGGTTAATTAATCCTAACCACTGAACAACCTAGGATACGATCTCTAGATTTAATTAGGCACTAGTATTACGAATTAGAAAAACTGATTAATAAAGGCAACAACCACATACGATGTGTCATTTAGCCTAGGTCATGTTATCCCTAATGATTATGAATCATTAGTCGCTACACATGAATTTCAATAGAACAATTACAGATTATATCAAAATTCTAGTAATGGGTTTGAAATTAACGATTTAATGAATGCATTAAAATCATCAATTCACAATAGCCATCGGGTTCATACACAAATAACCGGACAATAACGAAAATTCAATTATCTATACACAATACCCAAATCAATTAAAATAGGATAACATAATCAATTTCTAATGAGACAAAGAAACAACAAAATAAAAAAAAATTATTTAACTCAGGACGTCGGCGTCGATACCACCTCTGAACCGATGTCTAGATGTCTAACCCTTCATAAATATTTCCTGAAAAAATACTTCAAACCCTATTTCAATGTCCCACCGAAAACCCTTAGTTAACTCCTAACCTTAAGCTCTTCTCATTGTGCCTACCCTGCGCCTACTGTTGATTGACTCCTGTAGCGCCCATTGTTCCACTGATGGGAAAAATAAACATAAGACTCTTCCTTAAAACATTATGCCCCCTACGTGTGTGCTCCTCTGCGCGTGAAACACAGCATAGTATGGATTTTGTTGTAGTTTCCCCACTGTTTATTGATTAGACAATTAAACATTGCCTCACCCTTTAAAACCTCAGTTGCTGCGCTCCTTTTGGAAACCCTGCTTACCCATTTTCAACCTACGTTTAACGTAGGTGCATTATGCATTTAACGCACAACGCAACACATAACACACAACGCCTGCGTTTTGTGTTATGCGCTGGCGTTGGTCTCTACCTCTATTCTCTTCTCATGCACTGCCGTTTTGCTTTTTTTTGTTTTTTTCAATAAGTATTTTAAATTCTCCTATTTTAATTTTTTCTTGTCTTTCTTTTTTTTCTTCTTCTTGTTTCATGAAGACAAGCAAAAATAAATATTTGAAAAATGCCCCAAATATAATTCTTCTAACTCACTTTAATTTCTTTGCTCCCAAATTGTACTTAAAATTATATATGAATTAAAATAAGTATCTTAAGCATTTTCATGTCAATAATAGCTAAATATAAATGATTAAATATATCAACAATTAAACACATATAAATTTCCCCCACACTTAGCTTTTGTCCGTCCTCAAGCAAAACATCCAAATTAAGCTTAAAGACCCAAAACGTTTACTCAATTCCCATATTTTCCAAGACAATATAATCATAACCAAAGATGAGTGACTTTCAAAAATCATAACAAGATGTCAACATTCCAATATTTTATTCATGGTCAATCAACATTCATCATCTTCAAAAACTGAGCAAACTAATGGTAGACTCGGAAAATGTGTTTAATTAAAATATATCCATGGGTACACTCAATACCATTCATGATCATGACAATCCACAACTTTGCATGTCATTTCATTTCTCCACCATTAAAATTCATATGCAAAATCATGAATCAAAGGGCTTTTCAAGGTTGTAATGTGGGCAAAGGTAAGGTGAGATATATTTTGGTCAAATAGTATGAAAGTCATCAAAGCTAGTGAAACAAAGCAACACTCATCAAAAACTAGGTACCGTCGGTTTTGAGAAATGTAACATTTACATTTCACAACCCCTTTCAGCTCTCATATACAAACCATTCATAGAGTCCTTCATTTTTTTTGAACGTTTCTTCCATTCATCGCCTTCTTTCACATGGATTTGGTGAAACCCATTTGCAAGATCAAGCCTAGTGAACACCGTAGCTCCATGTAACCGATCTATCATATCATTAAGTCTTGGAATAGGAAATCTGTACTTGATGGTCATCTTGTTGATGGCTCTTGAATCAATAACCATCATCCATTTACCATTCTTTTTAGGAACAATAAATGCAGGCACAACACAAGGTGACACACTCTCTCTAATGAAACCTCTCTTTAACAACTCATCAACTTGTTTTTGCAACTCATCATTTTCTTTTAGGCTCATTCTATAGGAATGTTTATGGGGAATTGTGGTCCAGGAATGAAGTTTATTTCATATTGAATGGTTCTAAAAGGAGGTAGGCCATTTGGTAGTGTTTTATGGAAAACTCTAACAAACTCATTAATTAAAGATTGTACCTCACTTTGAATTGGATGGTTCAGTTTAGGCTCATCGTCAATGTCCATGAGAATATAATTGGGTAGCTCCTCCATAATTGAACTCTTCTCCTTATTTAAAAGTAAACCAAGTGTGCCAACTTCTCTTTTCTTTCTCCTCTTCTCAGGTAGCAAAGGTTTGAGTAGAATTTTTTAACCACCATTAAGCAATGTGTAAGTATTTGCCGTTCCTTGGTGATGTACATCTTTGTCAAACAACCATGGCTTCCAAGTAGCAAATGGCAAGCCATTATGGGAATTACATGGCACCAAACTTCATCTTCATATTGAACTATAGCAAATAGAACTAGACATCTTCTTATGACTCTAATTTTATGCTTTGAATCTAACCAACTCAACTTGTAAAGAGAATCAGCTTTAAGATCCAATTTATCAACCATCTCACTATATACAACATTCTTACATGCTTCACTACGTATTACAACTTCACACAATTTGTTTTTTTGTCATACACCTAGAATGAAACAAAGATTTTCGTCTCCAATCTTCCTCACTTTTTTCACAATTTAAAATTCTCAACAACACAAGCATCTCTCCATCTAATATAGTTGCATCACAAACGAGTGCATTATCATCATACAAATCTAATCATGAGCCATCATCAATATCATCAACATGCGACAAATTATTTTCAAGCTCATTTTCAACCTCTTCAATTTCCTGGATAGTCATAACTTTTCTAGTGGGACATTTGGATTGTAAATGACCATATCCTTGGCATTTGAAACATTTGAGGTGGTTTTTTGACACACTTTTTGTTAGAGGGGCAGATTGGGTGTTTCTTAGTGTGAAAGAGGTATTTGGCGAGTTTGCAAATGGCTTCAGAGGTGGTGTAAGGTTTGTTTTATATGGGGAAGGGGTTGATGCACTAGCATGTGGGCTTGGTTTGGATGGTGGAGTGTAGTTTGATGGGGCCAAAGCATATGGAGACATGTTTTTTTTTTGTCGGGTGTGTTTGAGACTAGTTTCACTTCTTAAAGCTAGTATTTTCAATTCAAGGAAAGAGTCATAGGAATAAAATTTTACCATGCCTTGTATGTCAATTCTTAGCCCTTTGAGGAATCTTCCCATGATCATCTCTTCAGTTTTGTCAAGCTCACACTTCATCAAAAACTCTTCAAACTCTATAGTATATTGCTCCACTGTTTTCAAATCTTGTTTAAGACTCAACATTTGTTCAATCAATTTCTGCCTATAGTGTGGAGGTAAAAAATACAACATCCATCTCTTCCTTCATCCTACACCACTCATTAATTCTATTCCTTCTTTCACTCTTCTTTTTTGTAAATTCTCCCACGATAAGGTTGTATACCCCTTTAATCTCATGACAACCAGTTTCAACTTCTTCTCTTCAGTCACCTCTCTCAATTTGAAGGCTCTTTCAATTGTATAAACCCATTCAAGATAAGCATCGACATCTATCTTACCGTGAAATTATGGCAATTCAACTTTGTAATTGAAGAACTCCTCTTACCTCTCTTGTTGTCAAAGTGGTGTTTATTGGAAGTTCCTCACAGAAGTCCTTCCAATGCCATCGTATTGCCCTCTCCCTCTTCCTCTTGGTAGTTCTCCTTGGGCTATAAAAAAGGGCCTTTCGTCATCTTCATCTTTAACATGTTCTTGTGGAGTCTCCATAGACCTAGAGACTAATGGAGAGTTATGAACAAGTACTTCTCAAGATTCATTCTTTGCCTTAAGAGCCACCATTTCTAGACGCATAGTTTCAAACTTGACAACAAGATCTTGATCGTTGGACATTTGAATGGAACTACGCTTAAATAAACTTGGCTCTGATACCATAATGATGGAGTGTGGTGGTCTGAGGTGGCTAGAAGTGATGGTTCTAGTGTTTATGTATGATGGTTGAAGTTTTGTAAAAATTAGAATTTCCCACGTACAAACAAACAGACAGATTGTAAGGTGAACTCCGAACTAAATGACTTAGAATTTAGAGGTGATTCTTGAAGAAAAATTATAGAATAAGATGTGGGCTACAACTTTGGTGAAGGAATCGTGGGAATCTAATGTCTAGAAAAAACTTTATGAATTTTCTTGATAGATAGGTTTTGGATTAGGAAAGTGCTGAAACTGTGGGCTCAATAGTTAGACGATTTCAAAGTGCATTTCTGGGCAAACGACTGGGCCTTTTCGTATGGTTATTAAGGCTAAATTGAAGATCAAGAAGTGAATACATCATTGATAAAGGAAGTTTTTCAATTAAATTAATGGTTGAGAAGTTATGATTGATTTAGTTCGGCTATATCTGGAAAGGTGTGGCAATGGAATTGAATAAGAAAATGAATGAAAAGGATTAGTGCTTTTGGAAACAAACAAAACCCTATTAGTTTTTGGAAACTAACAAAACCCGAGGAAAGATATTAAATTACAAAAGTAAATTCTCTCTTAATTTTTGATGCATAATCGTCCATCTTAGAGAGTTTACAATTGCATATATAAGGAAATGTAAGGCAAACTAAGTTGATGGATAACAACAAATTTGGTTTCTCATCAGCCCATAATACTACTATTAAATATCATAAATAAGGAAATAAAACCTTCATAACTACTATCACAAAGGCTGTAAAAAAAAGGTCTCTTAAAGGAAAATAAATCAATGCATAAAAGGAAAGTAAATGAGCAATTAAAGGCTCTTATTCTTCTCATCACTTTGGCTGGGCTTGAGATGCTTTTTGGGCTGCAAAACCATGTGAAAGTGAACAGCAAAGACTCCCTTTGTCAGCTACAATAACTCCTTCAAATGGTTGGTTTTGGGCTTCATAAATTAAGGCCTGGCAAACTCCAAAGGGCTTTAACAAGATTACAGCTTCAAAATAAGATTAGGCTCTTCTTCAAGTTCTTCTTCTTCAACCATACCTTCTTCATCACTACTTGTTGGAATGAAGCCCATATTAGTGACATCTTCTAATGCTTGGGTTGATGGACCTCCATCATTCTCCTCTCCTTCAAAGGCTTCTTCTTGGTCTTGGACTTGGGCTTGATGGTCCTCCATCACTAGCAATATCCTTAATCTGACTATGCAAGGCTAACTGAATATCTCTTTTTTTTGGAAAATTTGGGCAGCATAACGACTATATTTTAAAAATCTCAAAACCTACAAACGATTTCAAAAATACTTCTATATTCACATCCAACCACAACTTCAGGACTCTAAAGTCCACCCAAGACAATCTCAACAGCAGTATTGAAAATTCATATATAAAATCATTTATAAAATGCCGAACAATCAAAGTTAACTTACAAAGTCATAAAGCATAACTACATAACACAGTTCATGAGTCACTAAACAATCTAAAGTACAAAACATAAACTACCCACGTGCGGAAATACCCCGAAAATGTCAAAAAGCTGGACGATCCTCACAGAGCTTCAAGCATGCTAA
>JANIPM010000006.1:21827122-21845714 GCA_027478405.1 Erythroxylum cassinoides
TGTTTTATTATTTATTAATTTTCTCATTATTCAAACTATATATACAAATTAATATATTATGAACAAATAATATAACGCAACACAAATAAATAAAGTATATATATAATATAACATTATTATAACAACAAAACAGCAAAATTAAAAAAATATATTATCAGTTATTACTGACGGAAAATTGTCCTTCAGAAAATTAGGTATTTACCGACGGTAAATTAAACCGTCAAAAAAAGTGGTTGAAGATACCTTCGCCTCACCGACGGACCAAATGACCGTAGCAAAATTTCTCCGACGGAATCTTATTGCCCATTCCGTCGTTAAATAAATACTGACAACAAACTTTCCGTCGTAAATTCCATTGGAGTAATTACGACAGAATATTTCGGTCGGTATTTTTAGCTGCGGGAAGTTCACCGACCGATTTTTGGGCCACCAAATTTCGTCGGTGATTAGTTTCACCGACGAAAATCTGTTATTTACCGACGGTAATTTTCGTCGGAAAAACGCGGATTTCTTGTAGTGAGTCCTAATTATCTTTATAGATTGAAAGGAACAATGATTAGGTGGAGTCAAGAAAAATAACTGGTGAATTGAAGTTTTCTTAGAAGACACGCTTATGTTGGGGTCAGACATGCCTGTGCCAGTGGTGCACACAACTATATATGTGTGATTGTGTATATCCTTATAACAAAGTACAAGTTGAATAACAAGCATCGAGGTCAAACATGTCTGTATGGATATGGACATGTCCGTGACTATAGACCATATGAGTTTTTATGACTGTACCTCTATGATTGTCGAATATTAGACACAATCATCAAATATGCCTACGTTCATGGTATAAAAACCATAATTTTTAATACAAATTATAAATTGCAAACAAGATGCGCATTATTAACAAAATAGACGAGAGATGCCAAAAAAGGAAAAGAATCAAGGAGTGAGAAAAGGAGACTTTCTTATTTCATAATTGGTATTCATCAACAACAATTTATATTTGGAGGTTTTGATGTTTTAGGATTGGTTTGGGAATAGTACTAATTTAAGATATGTATTTGTACTCTACCTTGAAACCTTGTTAGATTACTTTTAGTTGTATTGTGGTGGTGTTTCGAGATAGAGTCAACAGCTTAGAAGTTGAACTTTTGTAAGTTTATTATTTGATTAGTGGATTTACTTCTTGATTTGACTTGCAATTTTTTCCCTAGGGTTTTTTTATAAAAATTTTGTGCTTTATTTACTTTCATATCATCTATATTATTTAGGTTGGTTTTTTTTATTGCGTTAGGTTACTAAAAATTGGATGGTTATGCTTTTTGATCTTATGAGTGCTATTGGTTGGAGCCTAGCAATTGGTATCATAGTCATAATTGTGGAGAGTGAAAACAGCTACATAGTTAGATTAACATTGACGAATTATTCAGTATGGAGACTTATGATATAAGATCATTTTTATTGCAAAGATCTTTATAACCTAATTGATGTAGAAAAAAACATAAAAGGCAATATCCCATCTAAACCAAAAAAGATATTAGATAAGAAGTGGAAAAATGAAGCAAAAAACCTTAGACACTATTAGATAGTGGGTTGATGTTAGCATATTCAACTATGTGTCCTAAGAGATCGACCTATTTGAGTTGTGAAAGAAATTGAAGGATTTTTATGAGTGGAAGATTGCTCATAACAAGGCCTCTTTAATTAAGTGGCTTGTGAATTTGAAGTTGAAGAATATAAAACTAGTTTCTAAGCATCTTAATGATTTTTAGGATATTATCAATAAGTTTACAACCATGAAGATCATTCTCGATGATGAGCTGCAAATTTTTTTCTTATTGAGTTCTTAGCTATATAGTTAGGAAACCTTGGTTGGGACCATCAACAACTCCTCCCTGGATGGTATGTTTTCTTTGGATGTGATCAAAGAGAGCATGTTCAAAGAAAAGATTAAGAGTTAGGAGATGTGTGTTCATAATGCATATGCTCTTATGGTAGAGAGTAGAGAGTAGAGGAAGAAGAAAAGTAAAGGTCTTAAAGTGCATGAAAAGTCCAATAATTGATCTAAGTCTACAAATGGGAGGGAGATTAAGGCAAGTCATTACTATACCAAACTTGATTATATAAAGAAGTTATGCTATAAGTGGAAGAGAGACCAAAAGAAGCAAGATCACCATAAAGATAGAGATGATAAAAACATTACCATAATAGCTTCAAGAATAGATGATGAGGTGTCATTGATTTGCACAATTTATAAGTGCTTCCATATTAGTTACTTAGGCACTGAGTGGCTCTTTGATATAGGTGCCTTTTATCACTATGTTTCAAAGAGGGAGTACTTCACCAATTACATGAGTGGTGATTTTAGGAGTACCAAGATGTTTAATTAGATTTCTATTAGCATCATTAGGATTGGTGAATTCCAAGGCCAGACCAATGTTAGGTGCATGCTATGTTTAAGAGATGTATGACATATTCCTAATTTGTGCCACATTTTGTTGTTTTCTAATATGCTTGATCAAGAAGGGTATCGACTCATATTTAGGGATGGCAAGTGGAAGATGTCTAAGGGAACAATGATAGTTGCTATGATGAGTTATGTTACACCCTATATAATACACACTTAAAAGTGTTTGGTAGTGAATTATAAGTTTTTAAAGAGAATACTTCTCCAAATTTGTAGCATCATAGATTAAGACATGCTAGTGAGCATAAGATCTAGTTGTTGGCTAGTAATTCTCTTATAATCATTATTTGGCCGGAAAGCAATATTCATTTTCCTTCCATAAAAGGTCTACTAGAAAGATGGCTAAGTTGGAGTTGGTGTATTCTAATGTATATACTCTTATTGAGACGGAGTCTTTAGGAGGCAACAAATATTTTGTTACTTTTATTTATAATGCTTTACATAAAACTTATGTTTATATGTTGAAAGCAAAAAGCAAGGTGTTTGAGACTTTTTAGAAATTTCATGCTATGGTGGAAAAGGAGACAAAAAGAAATTTGAAGTATCTTTAAACTGGCAATAGAAGAGGTGCACCTCTAATGAGTTTGAGCATTATTGTGTGGGACATTAACATAGTATGGGAAGGAAAACACAAAGATAAGTATAATAAAATAAGCTATAATTAATGTAGATTGTAGTTGGAACTTGAAAATAGGGTTTAGGGTTTGTAGAAAAAACTATAAAAGCATAAAATTATTTCATTGATAAAAGACATACCTAAAAATCAAGCATTAGCAGCCTGTTTATACTAGTATAGGACCTAATCCAACTCCTAATAGGAAAAGGAAATACTAATTAAAAATTAATATGCTAATCCTATGATAACTAGGAATCCAAATAACTTAAGAAATACTAAATAGTAAGAAGTCCAATATTAACTAGGAAAACTAAACAAACTGTTCCTGCATCAATCCCCTCGGGTTGAAAGACTCGACTCCAATGAGAAAACCATAAAAACTTCAACATGCAACTTTGGAGCAACTTTCTTTAACTCTTCTTGAGTTATCCAAGTGCTTTCACTAGTTGGTTTACCCAACCACTTCACTAGGAACTGTCTGTACTGATTGCTCCTCCTTGAACACACTTCTTTGACATCCAAAACCTGCTCAATAACATCTGGATGCACCCTTGGTAACTAGTCTATCTGCTCTGCAACTTCAGTTGCTTCCCCATCAAATCCTTCAAATGAATATAGGTTAGAAACATTAAAGATTAGGCTAATATGTAGGTCTGATGGTAGGTCTACAAAATAAGCATTACAACTAATTTTCTTCAATATCTTGCATGGCCCAAACTTCCTAGACTTGAGCTTATGATAAGTTCCCTTAGGAAACCTTTCTTTCTTCAAATGTACTAATACCAAGTCTCCCTCCTCCATATCTTTTTCCCTACAATATTGATTTGATGCACTAGCATAGTATTGATTGCTAGCCTTCAAGTTTCTATGACTTCTTCATGAACCCCACGAATTTGATCAGCCAAGACTTCACAATCATCGTTAACTCTAGCTCCTTTGGTAATGGCATCAAATCAAGCACATGTTGTGGCTTAAATCCATAGGCAGCTTCAAAGGGTGTTCTCTTTGTTGATCTATTCACTGAATTGTTGTAAGCAAATTCAGCTTGTGGTATCAAAAAATCCCAATTCTTCACATGATTTCCAATAAGACATCTCAACATATTACCCAAACTCCAATTGATGGATTCAGTTTGGCCATCTGTTTGTGGATGACAAGTGCTAGAATACTTTAATGTAGTCCCCATATTTCTCTACAAAGTCCTCTAAAGTGTCTTATAAACTTCACATCCCTATCGGAAACAATTGAACTTGGTATGCTATGTAGTCTCACCACTTCCTTAAAAAACAACTAAGCAATATGTATAGCATCGGAAGTCTTGAAACATGGAATAAAATGGACCACCTTTGAAAATCGATACACCACAACAAATATAGAATCAAATCCCTTTATTGTCTTTGGAATTCCTAAGACAAAATCCATGCTCAAATGAACCCAAGGTGCCTCCGGTATTGACAAAGGAGTGTATAGACCAGTATTTTGTGAAGTTCCCTTGTCAAACTGACAAGCTGAACACTGTTTCACCAATCTTTCCACATCTATATACATACTTATACAATAATAACGATCAACTACCATTGCCAATGTCTTGTCTCTACTAAAATATCCTCCTAACCCGTTACCATGAAGTTCTCGCACAATTTGTTCTCTCATAGAACCTACTGGAATACACAATTGATTGCCTTTAAAAATATAACCATCATACAACTTATATGTTAACAAATCTGCCCTTATTGGTTCCTTCAAATCCACAAAAATCAGTTTGAAATATGGTCCATTTTATACTGATTTTTTAGTTCTCCAAATCTTGTAACTTAAGTACTCATCACTGCCAAAAGTGAAGATCGCCTGCTCAATGCATCAGTCACTTTATTGCATTCGCCTATCTTATATTTCAAAGAAAAGTTGAATTGATTAAGAAAAGAACTCCATCTAATATGGCGTTCATTCAACTTTTTATGAGAATTCAAGTAGCGTAGAGTTTGATGGTCAGAATAAACCACAAACTCCTTATAAGCCAAGTAGTGTCTCCAATGTTCAATAGCTCATACCAAAGCATAAAACTCCAAATCATAAATGGAATATCTTCACTTAGCATCACTTAACTTCTCGCTAAAAGATTCTATAGGCCTCCCTTCTTGGCTTAGAACAATCCTAATTCTAACATGTGAAGCATCACATTCAACAAAAAATAACTTCTCAAAGTCCAGTAGTGCAAGAATAGGTGCTTCCGTCATCAAAGTTTTAATTCTTTCAAAGTATTTTTGTGCTGAGTTAGACCATTCAAAGCTGTCTTTCTTCAAACATTTAATTATAAGACTCATTACAGCACTAAAATTCCTTATAAACCTCCTTTAGGAAAAGACCAAACCATGAAAACTTCAAACATCTTTGGTCATTCCGTGATGGCTCAAACTTTCTCAAAATCTGGTTTTATCCCTTCAGCTGAAACAACAAACCCCAAAAACACAACTTCATCACATAAGAATGTGCACATTTTCAAATTTATAACAAGCATATCCTTACGCAACACCTCTAAAAGTTGGTGCAAATGAACCAAGTGTTCTTCCTTGCTTTGACTATAGATTAAAATGTCATCGAAGTAAACAACTACAAAAGAGTTCAAGAATGGCTTAATTACTTCACTTATGGTTCTCATAAACGTACTAGGTGCATTAGAAAGATCAAACGACATCACTAACCACTCAAAACGTCCATTTGTTGTTTTCAAAGTTGTCTTCCATTCATCTCCACGCCTCAATCTGATTTGATGGTACCCACTCTTCAAATCAATCTTTGAAAACATTTGAGAACCACCTAGTTGATCAAACATATCATCCAAACAAGGAATAGGAAATATGTGCTTGATAGTTACTTTGTTGATAGCACGACTATCAACACACACTCTCTAAGAACCATCCTTCTTTGAAGCAAGTAGAGCTAGACAAGCACAAGGACTTTTACTTTCTCGCACCAGTCTCATACTAAGCAATTCACCAACCTATTTTTGTATCTCGACACGCTGTATAGGTGGCATTCTATATGCTGGCAACTTAGGTAGAGGTGCTCCAAGCACCAAATCAATGGCATGTTGAATGCTTCTTATTGGTAAACTTGGAGGCAAATCATTGCTGACCAACTCCTTGAATTCCTTCAACAATTGCTAGATTTCAGGAGGTTGTTGAATCAAATTTTTGGCTTTGTCATCCTTCACAGCCTTACTAACCAAAGCATACACCACCTCTGACTCTTCACATTTTGATTCAACCCTTTTAGCTACTATATATCCACCAACCTTGCCACATTTTGAAGATTTAGAAGTCTCTTTGGCATCTTCCTTTAAATGGTGTAAGGTGGAAGTCTTGTTGCCTTTATGAAAAGTGTAAGTGTTTGGTTTAGTGAGGTGTTCCATGTTATGGTCATATAACCAAGGTCTGTCTACAAGAATATGGCCAACATCCATAAGCACAACATCACACAAAGCTTTATCATCTAGATTTGAACCTATAGTAAATTTGACTAAGCATCGAGAAGTGACTGGAATCTTATGACCTTTCTTAAGCCAACCAATCTTGTAAGGATGAGGATGCCTTTCAATGGTATGTTTAAGCTTTTCTACTGCATGTTTTGAACTAACATTTTCCATCAATAACTAGATTGTACACCTTACCTCCATAATTAACACGGGTTCGAAATATGCTACGACATGTCCAATATTCCCTTTCACACTTGTTAATGGCTGTCATTACTCGTCAAACCACTAAAGATTCTCCTTGACTTGGGTACAGATCTATATCCTCACTTTCTTTCACGTCATCATCATACACAGGGTCTGACACGTCCTCCTCTTCTTCTTCTTCTAATTTAGCAAGGTTCACCCTTCGCTCTGGACAAGCATAAAAAGCATGACCCTTTTCTCCACAAGTAAAACATCGAATCTGTGAGTTGTTGCCAGCTTCAAAAGTATTAAGATTAGAGGTGTTTGCTGCTCCAAACTTCACCAAAGCCTTCCTTTTTCAATGTTGCCCATATTTCCTCCATTAGCTCAGTTCATATTGGCAGTCTCGCGACTATTTCTGGGGGATGATTGACCTATTTTTTCATTACGAATAGCTTCGATACTCCTCTGAATAGCTCCATCAGTTCTTCCAAACAAAGGCCTTCTAGAACCATACCTCCAGATTTGTTTTTTCTGCCATTAAGGCATGTTGCCTTGCTCCCTTAAGGTTAAACAATCCAACTACTCCCATCTCATCCTTAATTGATTGATTCAAACCTATTAGATATCGATACGTTAATTGTTCGTTAGTTTCATTTAACCCCACTTGAATTGAGAGGTTGTTAAACTCAGCCATGTATTCCTCCACATTTGAGCTCCTTTGTCTCAACGAATGAAATTTTTCATACAATTTCATTAAGTAATCAGCTAGTAAAAATTGCTAGTGCAACTTCGCTTTCAAGTGTTCCCAAGTGCTAATTTTAGGCTTGCTTTGTCATGCATGCTGCTCCTCAACTCGTTTCCACCATTGAAGAGTAGCGCTCTTTAATTTAAGCTTAACAAACAACACTTTTCTAGCTTCAGTCACAGGTTTCCATTCAAAATAAGACTCCAAACTCGCCTCCCAATCCAAATAGTCCTCCACATGCATCTTTCCATGAAAATCAGCAACTTCAATTCTAATTCCACCTCCATTTAATTCAAGGGCATGCACTAACCTCTCTTCCAATCCACGTCTTACCGCATTGTTTGCGGCTCCAGCTGCATGAAAGGGGTTGTTATCCACTGAATCTTCAGTTTCAGCCTCAAGACTACCTTCCGGTACATCCAAGGGGTCGTGGTCGCCTTCCGGAATCTCCATTCGGGCTGCCACTGGTTCCCGTCGCTGCTGCAAATCTTGTACAGCTCATGACAAGTCTGCAATCATATGTCTCAACTTAGCCATCTCTCCTTGGTTATCTTGATTCCATGTCCACGTGTTCTACCACGTCCAACCATAGCCGAGCATCAAAATCTATGGATCTAACTTGCTCTGATACCATTTTGATGTAGTGTGGGAAGGAAAAACAAAGATAAGTAGAACAGAACAGGCTATAATTGAAGTAGATTGTAGCTGGAACTTGAAAATAGGGCTTGGGGTTTGCAGAAAAACCTCTAAAAGCATAAGATTGTTTGATTGATAAAAGACATACTGAAAATCAAGCATAAACAGCCTATATATACTAGTATAGGACCTAATCCAACTCCTAATAGAAAAGGGAAATATTAATTAAAAGTAACATGCTAATCCTATGATAACTAGGAATCTCAATAACTTAAGAATTACTAAATAGTAAGAAATTCCATATTAACTAGGAAAACTAAACTAATTGCTCCTGCATCATTCCCCCCGGGTTGAAAGACTCGACTCCGGTGAGAAAACCTTCAAAACTTCAACATGCAACTCTGGAGCAACTTTCTTTAACTCTTTTTTAGTTATCCAAGTGCTTTCACTAGTTGGTTTACCCAATCACTTCACTAGGAATTGTTTGTACTGATTGCCCCTGCTTGAACACACTTCTTTGACATCCAAAACCTGCTCAATAACATCTGGATGCACCTTTGGTAACTGGTCTATATGCTTTGCAACTTTAGCCGCTTCCCCATCAAATCCTTCAAATGAATATAAGTCAGAAACATTAAAGATTGGGCTGATATGTAGGTCCGCTGGTAGGTCTACAAAATCAGCATTAGAGCTGATTTTCTTCAATATCTTGCATGGCCCAAACTTCCTAAACTTGAGCTTGTGATAAGTTCCCTTAGGAAACCTTTCTTTCTTTAAGTGTACTAATACCAAGTCTCCCTCTTCAAACTTTTTGTCCCTACGATGTTGATTTGCTACACTAGCATAGGATTGATTGCTAGCCTTCAAAGTTGCCATTACTTCTTCGTGAACCTTGCAAATTTGATCAACCAAGGCTTCACCATCATCGCTAACTCTAGCCTCTTTCGGTAATGGCACCAAATCAAGCACATGTTGTGGCTTAAAACCATAGGCAGCTTCAAAGGGTGTTTTCTTTGTTGATCTATTCACTGAATTGTTGTAAGCAAATTCAGGTTGTGGTATCACAAAATTCCAATTCTTCACATGATTTCCAACAAGACATCTCACCATATTACCCAAACTCCGATTGATAGATTCAGTTTGGCTATCGGTTTGTGGATGACAAGTGCTAGAATAATTTAATTCAGGCGCCATCTTTCTCCACAAAGTCCTCCAAAAGTGTCCCATAAACTTCACATCCCTATCATAAACAATTGAACTTGGTACGCCATGTAGTCTCACTATTTCCTTGAAAAACAAATCAGCAATATATGTAGCATAAGAAGTCTTGAAACATGGAATAAAATGGACCATCTTTGAAAACCGATCCACCACAACAAATATTGAATCAAATCCCTTTGCTGTCTTTGGAAGTCCCAAGACAAAATCCATGCTCAAATGAACCCAAAGTGCCTCCAGTATTGGCAAAGGAGTGTATAGACCCGTATTTTGTGAAGTTCCTTTGCCAAATTGACAAGCTGGACACCGTTTCACCAATCTTTCCACATCTCTATACATACTTGGCCAATAATAACGATCAACTACCATTGCCAATGTCTTGTCTCTACCAAAATGTCCTCCTAACCCGTTACCATGAAGTTCTCGCACAATTTGTTCTCTCATAGAACCTGCTGGAATACACAATTGATTGCCTTTAAAAATATACCCATCATGCAACCTATACGGCAACAAATCTACCCCTGCTGGTCCCTTCAATTTCTCAAAAATCAGTTTAAAATATGGGTCTGTTTCATACTGATTTTTGAGTTCTTCAAATCCTGTAACTTGAGTACTCATCACCGCCAAAAGTGAAGATCGCCTGCTCAATGCATCAGCCACTTTGTTGCATTCACCTGTCTTGTATTTCAAAGAAAAGTTGAATTGATTAAGAAAAGAACTCCATCTAATATGACGTTCATTCAACTTTTTTTGGGAATTCAAGTAGCGTAGAGCTTGATGGTCAGAATAAACAACAAACTCCTTATAAGCCAAGTAGTGTCTCCAATGATCAATAGCTCTCACCAAAGCATAAAACTCCAAATCATAAGTGGAATATCTTCGCTTAGCATCACATAACTTCTCGCTGAAAAATTCTATAGGCCTCCCTTCTTGGCTTAGAACAGCCCCAATTCCAACATGTGAAGCATCACATTCAACAACAAATAACTTCTCAAAGTCCGGTAGTGCAAGAATAGGTGCTTCCGTCATCAAAGTTTTAATTCTTTCAAAGGCTTTTTGTGCTCAATTAGACCATTCAAAGCTGTCTTTCTTCAAACATTCAGTTGTAGGACTCATTATAGCACTAAAATTCCTTATAAACCTCCTGTTCAAAGAGGCTAAACCATGAAAACTTCGAACATCTTTGATGCTTTGAGGTTCTGGCCATTCCATGACTGCTCAAACTTTCTCAAAATCTGATTTTATCCCTTCAGCTGAAACAACAAACCCCAAAAACACAACTTCATCACTTAAGAATGTGCACTTCTTCAAATTTATAACAGGCATCTCCTTACACAGCACCTCCAAAACTTGGTGCAAATGACCCAAGTGTTCTTCCTTGCTCCGACTATAGATTAAAATGTCATCGAAGCAAAAAACTACAAAAGAGTTCAAGAATGGCTTAAGTACTTCACTCATGGTTCTCATAAACGTACTAGGTGCATTAGAAAGACCAAACGACATCACCAACCACTCAAAAAGTCCGTCTGGTGTTTTAAACGTTGTCTTCCATTCATCTCCACACCTCAATCTGATTTGATGGTACCCACTCTTCAAATCAATTTTTGAAAACACTTTAGAACCACTTAGTGGATCAAGCATATAATCCAAACGAGGAATAGGAAATCTATACTTGGCAGTTATTTTGTTGATAGCGCGACTGTCAACACACATTCTCCAAGAACCATCCTTCTTTGGAGCAAGTAGAGCTGGACAAGCACAAGGACTTTTACTTTCTCGCACCAGTCCCTTACTTAGCAATTCACCAACCTATTTTTGTATCTCGGCACGCTACATAGGTGGCATTCTATATGCTGGTAGATTAGGTAGAGGTGCTCCAGGCACTAAATCAATAGCATGTTGAATGCTTCTTATAGGTGGTAAACTTGGAGGCAAATCATTGCTGACCAGTTCCTTGAATTCCTTCAACAATTGCTGGATTTCAGGAGGTTGTCGAATCAAATTTTCAGCTTTGTCATCCTTCACAGCCTTACTAACCAAAGCATACACCACCTCTAACTCTTCACATTCTGATTCAAACCTTTCAGCTGCTAAATATCCACTAATCTTGCCACCTTTTGAAGATTTAGAAGTCTCTTTGGCTTCTTCCCTTAAAAGGTGTAAGGTGTAAGTCTTGTTGCCTTTACGAAAAGTGTAAGTGTTTGGTTTAGTGAGGTGTTCCATGTCACAGTCATATAACCAAGGTCTACCCAGAAGAATATGGCCAACATCCATAGGCACAACATCACACAAAGCTTCATCATCAAGATTTGAACCTATAGTAAATTTGACTAAGCATCGAGAAGTGACTGGAATCTCATGACCTTTCTTAAGCCAACCAATCTTGTAAGGATGAGGATGCCTTTCAGTGGTAAGTTTAAGCTTTTCTACTGCATCTTTTGAAATAACATTCTCCATGCTACCTCCATCAATAACTAGATTGCACACCTTACCTCCACAATTAACACGGGTTCGAAATATGCTACGACGTCTCCAATCTTCCCCTTCGCACCTGTTAGTGGTTGTCATTACTCGTCGAACCACTAAAGATTCTCCTTGAACTGGGTACACATCTATATCCTCACTTTCTTCCACGCCATCATCATCCACAGGGTCTGACACGTCCTCCTCTTCTTCTTCTAGTTCAGCGAGATTCACCCTTCGCTCCGGACAAGCATAAGAAGCATGACCCTTTTCTCCACAAGTAAAACACCGAATCTGTGAGCTGCTGCCACTATTATTCTTCTTGAAAAACAAATATCCAATGACCAACCACCAACTACAAATATCCAATTAACCAATGTCCAAACACTAAACATTTAGCCAATAACACCTCAACAAATTATCTAGACACCTTTGCCCCTTTCTCAGAAAAAAGTCGACTTCAAGGAACCTAAGACATATATCATTTTTAACGGACCCATGGCGGGTATCTATGATGAATGACTTAAAACTGCTATTCACATCACAGGTAAGTCTTCCATTGTTCATCGAATCCATAACACCCATATTGAAGCAGAAAAAGCCTTAGCAAAATTTAGAGAGCCTTCTTTACGACCTCAATCTAAACAAATCCTTGAAAAACAACCAACCTCCTCTACAATGAAAATTCCTATATATCATACAAATTATAAAACTTGTAACCAAAAAATTAAATCAATTATAATTTTATCTTCTTAATAATTTAACTCTACAAATGAAATAGAAACTTTAATAGAAAAAGTATGTAGTGAAAATCCAGTTGACCCTATACAAAATATTAATAACCAATTAATTGAAATAAAATTAAAAGATCCTACAAAGGAAATTAATATTAAAAATAACATACCATATACATGACAAGATGTACAAGAATTTATAATTGAATGTTTCGAATTATTACAAAAACAATTAATCTCACCTAGCACAAGTAAATATTCAGCCCCAACCTTTTCTATAAATAACCGCTCTGAACAAAACGAACCTCTATTACTCTTCTTAAAAAACAAATATCCAATGACCAACCACCAACTACAAATATCCAATTAACCAATGTCCAAACACCAAACATTCAGCCAATAACACCTCAACAAATTATCCAGAGACCTTTACCTCTTTCTCAGAAAAAAGTTGACTTTAAAGAAACCAAGACATATGTCATTTTTAATGGGCCCATGGTCGGTATCTATGGTGGATGGCATAAATCACAGGTAAGTGTTCCATTATTCATCGAATGTATAATGCCCGTATTGAAGTAGAAAAAGCCTTAGTAGAATTTAGAGAGCCTTCTTTACGACCTCAATATAAAGAAATCCTTGAAAACAATCAACCTCCTCTCTAATGAAAGCCCATTAACATGGAACAAATCAATTCCATCCCTACTAAAGCTCTCAAGGAAGAAATGAAAAGGATAACCTCTGAAATATTTTACGATTGTTTTCAAGCATTAAATGATTGGAAAGGAGATCAGAAAAATATTCCAGTATTACCCGTAGAACCAAGGATGCTATGGACCAAAAATAATTATCTTCCCTGAAGCAGATGCACTCACCACTTTTCCCTTCTTTCAAGGTGGATTAGTGGATAAGTTGAGTTCAAAGAAACCAAGACATGTGTCATTTTTAATGGACCCATGGTCGGTATTTATGGTGAATGGCATAAAGCTGTTTGACTTCAAAGAAACCAAGACATATGTCATTTTTAATGGACCCATGATCGGTATCTATGGTGAATGGCATAAAGCTGTTGTTCATATCACAGATAAGTCTTTCATTATTCATCGAATCTATAACGCTCGTATTGAAGCAGAAAAAGTCTTAGCAGAATTTAGAGAGCCTTCTTTATGACCTCAATATAAACAAATCCTTGAAAAACAACCAACCTCCTCTCCAATAAAAACCCTTGAAAAATCCATTAACATGGAAAAAATCAATTCCATCCCTACTAAATCTCTCAAGGAAGAAATGAAAAAGATAACCTCTGAAATATTTTATGATTGTTTTCAAGCATTAAATGATTGGAAAGAAGAATAGAAAATATTCCGGTATTACCTGCAGAACCGAGGCCGTTATGTACCAAAAGTAATTATCTTCCTTGAAGCAGATGCACTCACCACTTTTCTCTTCTTTTAAAGTGGATAGTGGATACCATTTACCTAACCAATTTACCCATCCTTTTAGAATTTTCTGCCGGATTTATTCTTGCAGTTAAAAATTACAAGAAGAGATTTGCTAAAGAAAGAAATATTTATTAAAGTATTTAGCAGCTATCCTATTTTTAAATGAGCAGGGACCCTCAAAGAAGCAGACGTACAGTTATCCCGTCTAGCATATATACAAATTGGTGTCAACAATGGCATGTACCCTCCTATTGATGACCCTCCAAAAATATGAATTTGAATGAGATCTCATTAATTAATTCAATCTTCACGGTCTTGAAAGAGTTTATCAACAAAGTCTCAAAATTACTCAGGAATCACTAATCAAATTGAACTACAGAGGGGTTAATATGTTAATGACCTCTACATACAAAACACCCATTCACTAAAGCCTATGATACTATGGATTAAGGTTTCATTATTAATTCTCTCCAGGCTTTTGGTTACCCTTGTAGGTTTATTAACTGGCTTCATGCTTGCATATTTACAGTTTCTTTCTCAATGTTCATGAATAGAGAACCTACTCAACTATACCAAGCAGTTAAGGGAATAAGGCAAGGGGATCCACTATGTCCCTACCTTTTTACCATCACTACGGAGGGTCTTCAAAGAATGACACAGATGTGTATTGATGAAAGCTCAATTTTGAGATATCATTATCATCGTAGACAGCTCAACATTACATGACTTTCTTTTGCAGATGATTTACTCATGTTATGTGCTAGTGACACTTCAATTGAGATCATCTTATCATCTTTATAGAGACTCTAGGAAGTTTCTGGGCTGAGATTTAATTCTCAAAAAAGCTTTACTTATCTGTCTAAGCTAAGTTCTGAATGTAGACCTCTCATTGATAAAGTTCAGAAAAGAATTTCTACTTGGACTAACAGGCTTTTGTCTTATGGAGGTGGACTTTAGTTTGTAATTTCAATTTTCAATAACATATTGTGAAATTTGCAATGGACCTATAGGCCCACACGAGAAAGAAAATTAGACCACACATAAGCTCAAGTGAGGTTCCATTCTAAAACCAATTGACAATAGGTAGAGTATCCTACTAGGCTTATTTGTTAGTTTTTTTCTCCCTTTTTTTCCAATATGGGATACTCACATGTGGGTATTATCAACAGTCCCCCTCAAGTGCAATTGAGACTGGACATCTAGTTGTCACTTGAAATAAATATGGTGGTAAACGGACCAGGCTGCTAGGACTAGACATCTAGATGGACAACTGAAAAATTAATAACCCGGACCAAATTTGCTCTGATACCATGTGAATCAGAGCTAATTTGCTCTATATTTCTTTTATTAGAGACTGCAGAATATATATATACATGTATAGGGTTTAGAAAATAAGCTAGAAAATCTGTACAGATATGGAAACATAATCCTAGGATATTATATATTTATAAGATACTGCTATCTAATCTAAAAGATCTGATTATGATCAGATCATAATATTATGAGATATACATATCTTGGCCACACATACACATCTATTGTCTCTCTCACTTAGCTATTCGTAAAGGAGTTATGAAGAAGATTGATAGAAGCATAAGAGACTGCATAGGCTGAATTCGAGTGGTAAGAAGACTTCCAGTTAAATGGAACGTTATTTGTCTTCCCAAAGAAAATGGAGGGTTGGGAATTAACTCAGTTAGTAGAGTGAACAAAGTATTATTAGCTAAAAGGCCATGGAGAATGTGTTATGATAAGAAGAGGCTCTGGGTGAAATGGGTGCATATGTTTCATGTCAAACAAAGAAGCATTTGGTCTATCTCTTAGAAAAGTGTTCAGTCCTATACTTTTCAACAAATCTTATGTACCAGGTGAGTTATGCATCCTAATATCAATCACTACATTAAAGATGGTAGAAGTACCAATTTCTGGTTTGATAATTGGCATTCTCTTGGGCCTTTATGCTACACACAATACTTCATTGCTCTTAGAGGACTAATGCCTAAAAGCACCATGATGCATAAACTTGGTCATTCACATTGGTAGGGGAATTAATCCAACTGCAGACTGTATGCTAGATCATTGACGAAATCAAAGGCTAGAAGATGAAGTCAGATGGGAGTTACATAGCTCGCACAAGTTTGGTGCTCTTTCATGCAAAAAGCTGCTTCTTGGTCCACTCATCAGGTTTCCCCTTCACAGATTGATATGGGGTTTAGGAATAGCTAAGGCTCATTTATCCATTCTCTGATTGGCAGCTATTCAAAAACTAGGAACCAGAGATAGCATTAAATTCCAAATCCCTGATAGGACATGTCCTCTATGTGTCAGCGAAGTTGAATCTCTTGATCACATCTTTTTTAATAGTTGTCATATAAATCAGTTATCGAGAAAATTTCTCAACTTGTTTGATCTGCAAGATAGGAGTCTCAGCTGGTTGGAAAGTCTAGCTTGGATTATGGATTTGGAAGGGAAAAGAAAGGAAGATTGCAAGGTGTTTAAGGTTGGTTTTGCTATGTTAGTCCATTTCATTTGGATGATGAGACAGACCAAGTTATTTGGGAAATCTAAACAGCATAACAAATTCACCTGGATGGAGTTCTATCTTAAGTTTAGAATGAGGACTGAGACAAACTTCCCATTAACTACTCATCTCTACTTGATTCATTGTATCACTTAGAAAGTTAGCAGTGTACTACAGGTGTTTTGCTTAATATTTATTTTGCTGTTTTTTACACTCCAATTGTTGGGGATGAATTTCATTTCACTTTGTAATTTCTACCTTTTTGAATGAATACATTACTTATTTTCCTCCCCCAAAAAAAACGACAGTGGTTTTCTTTGTGATTTTCATATTTCATGTGCACACTTGAGGTGTTCTTGCACATAACTTCCTACAAAAATAAATGTTTGCTTTGCAAGTACTTCACCGTTATATTTGCTATCTTAATTTTAAACTGATTCTTAAACATCTGGATCTTTAGATGTATTTAGATTTTGCTAATACCTTCCTTTTCGATGGTGGCACAGATTGAAGCTCTGGCTTTTCTTTGCTTATGTTGTTTCATTCGTTTCTCTTGCTGCATCCGTGGGCTTACTGATACAAGATTCAATTGTCAAAACTGGGCCTTCAGTTTGGACAGGAACTGCTGGTGTCTTGCAGTGTGTGTCTGTGTTGGTTAGGTAAGTGTTAGTTATGCTTTGCTTACACCTCATTTATTGAAACTTTAAGTTATTATGTGTATGCATTTTGGATTATGTTTCCTAAAATGTTATTTTTCTGAGTGACCTTAGAACTCGTATGTTTGGTCTAAAACACATATATGCACCCCTCTTTCTGCCTCTTACACCCAACATACATACGAATTTTACCAATTGAGAGGACATGAAAATAGATTTAGGTCTATATTAACGTATATAGACTATTATTTTGTTTCTTTAGATTTATTTACTGTGTTATTGATTTCACTGCTGTAGTATCAGCAGTGTCTCGTTTTTGTATTTTTTTGAAAAATATGTTTCTATTTTGAGTCCTCCCAAGTGAAATTGTTTCGCTGCAGTGGGCTGATTTACTGGACTTCGCATGGAGAATAACTGTGGGTAGCTGGACGCTCTTTCTGACCTGGAATGAAAAGAGTGGCAGTTGATTGGTTCAATGGATGAATTACAGTTCGACACAATGTGAATAATTATGCTGTGCAAGACAATCTGGGGCATCAAACAGTAGGGTATCGAATCGTCCAGTCTTTAACAAAGTTTAGCCAGCAACGCCTCTTTTTACAAGAAGAAATATATTCATGTTTACTCGACCATCAAGGCCTCTATTTACAACGAGAAATATATTCATGTTTATTCGATTGGGTCCAAGATCTTCATTATCATATACATAGGCTCATTTTTTCCCTCATAAAGAATATAAAAAAAGGTTCATATTTTTTCCAAAAATAGATGAAAATAGGAGTTTTTATTTTATTTTATCTAGGACCTATAAAATACTAAGAACTCGCTGGTGTATCCATACATATTAATAAACTAAAATGAGAGTATTTATATATAAAACACGAATTATAAGAGATCAGGGCTCTATACAGGTTTGCCATCTATGTAGTTAGGCTGGCTGTCTATGTTTGTGAGAACAATAGCTCTTTCTTTCGTAGACTTTCATCTTTCTCATTTCTTCACCATGAATGAAGGGCTCAAGGCGCTGAATATGGGAATGCTACAAACGTATAAGATGCTACATCTTCATGTTTGATGGACCACGGGAAAATAAATTTTGTGGATAAACTAATAGCATATAAAACAATACTGTAGAAGCTAAACATTTTGGTGTACGTTATAGGATGAATAATGTGAGATATGCTGCTCTGAATTTTGGTGGAGAGTGAAATTTCAGAAGTTAAGCCTTTCAATGCTGATCGCATACCGATTCGAGAGAGTTTTAAGTTAAAAAACAAATTGGCATTAGTTTCTGATGGAAAGTTAGGTTAAAATCTGATTTTAACTGTAGCAGAATAATCACAAATTTTTTTTATGACTTTTGATTTCTCAGAAATCAATATCTATTTAATTCTATAAACCGATCAACACAAATTGTAATAAAATAACATTTTAATTCGTATCTT
>JANIPM010000006.1:22186459-22196998 GCA_027478405.1 Erythroxylum cassinoides
AAATAAAAGTATTATTATTAATTATTATATTAAATATTATTATATTCTATTTGATTTATATTTAAAAATATTTTATTTCTATAACATAAAAAAACAACTTTATGAAAAAGTTGAAATTTGGGATTTTCTGAAAAGCTCCAAATTTTAGCTTTTGAAAAAGCTGTATTTTAACTTTTTCAAAAATTGTTTCTACTTAAAAAGTGCTTTTGAAGTTTGCAGCTAAACACTCATTTTTCTTGAAAATAGCTTTTACGGTGAAAAAAAATACTTTTAGAGTCTCCAAAAATTGAACCAAACAGACACTAAGTGAGTATTTTATAAGAAATTCTGCTGGCGACAGATTTTGATGTAACGGACAGCACACTTGTTGGTCCCATGTAGCCGACATCACAGCTAGAAAGACTCGGACTAGGACAACTCCTTTTACTTCAATAATTGAGGATTGTAAGACGGAAGATTAAACAATTCAAAAAGCCCATGGGAAAGGTCAGTCAACGAAATGAGGATTATTAAAAGCTAGTCAATAAGTAAATGCAGGAGGATTAATTTTAGAATATTACTACTAACTGGCTGAAAAGAGACAGAGAGAAAAGTGAAAGAATCACTAAAACCAACCAATGTTCTTGGAGGCATTTTCCAACTTGTGTGAGACTCCACTACTGTTGTTGTTCGTTTATTAAGAGCAGCACTCGCATCCACAAAAAGTTATGTTTTTGCTTTTGACGTTTAGTAACTGCTTTTACGTGCAAGTTTTTAATTAGATGTTAGCAAGTTGTAGTGCAATTCAAAGAATTAAATTGATAATTAATTATGCTAATTAGTAGACATGGAATATACTCTAATCTTTTTGAATAAGGCATATACTTTCCACATTACTTCATGACCAAAATAGTGAACTCTTCTCTGGTATCCAGGAAAAGGAGAAAATGTGTAAAGTGTTAAAGATAACTAAATGAGAACAAAACTAATAAACACTTAAATAAAATATTGTAAACTCAATATAACCGTGATGGTGTATATATATATGATTGTTATCAATATCTAGTTAAAATCTTACTAAGACTTGAATTTGCTCACATGCGTGTGTGTATATATATATTGCCTACAAATTAAATCCTGAAAAGTAGGGCCGTTCACCTATACTCCCAATGTACATAACCACGTGCCAAAGTAATACTTGTCAAATTCCCCAAAGAGAAGACGATTTGACACCCAACTAGAAAGGACCAAAACGGGGACTTGTCCATCCTCCATCGATAATACCAAGGGAATCCACTTCTAAATTAACCATTGTCCATCACATACAGAACTTAATTGGATTAGACGTGTGCAACTCAAAAACAAAGAACTCGAAAACAGAAAAGAGGCACGTACGGAAGTTTCCAAGGGTGTTGAAAGAAGAGCATGTGAACGATTCCCTTTGGCAAATAAGGTTATTATTTAATTCATTAAATACTACAAGCAAAGCGACAAGAGCTAAATATACTTTAATATAAAAGTTGGCAAAAGAGGAAGAGGCCCAGTTAAGTGGAACCGAAAACTCTTATGATGACCCTTCCATGCACCAAACAACACCCTTCTGCTTTGCCTCACCACTGCACCTGCAGACCAGACGTCCGCCTCTCTCTCTCTCTCTCGGACGCGGCGCTAGCTACGTTATCAAACTTTTGGAATTTACCATTTATTTCTCTCCATCTGTGCAACAGCAATTTTGAACAAATTATTATTTTCAATTAACGTGCCTTTTATTAGTTCTTTCCAATTTATTGATACTTCAATACATTATCAGACCCAACCACACCCTTTTGATTTGAGTCCTACCCACTAAATAATTGCCTTATGCTGGAGGCTTGCACGATTAGAGTTTGTTATTGAAGCCAAATCAATTTGTCATCTTTTGAGACGAGTTATTTACTTGTTTTTGACCTTGTACGTGGGCTTTTAACCTCTCAGAACGTGGGCACGTGGTGAAAGTAACTGCTGCTACCCACAAAGAATTGTAACTATCTGTCTAAGCTTTTATCCATTTTAAATTCATCCACAGTATTTGAAACATTGAATTATATAGTATATTAGATTACGACCATATCAAATACTATAAATTAAAATATTTTCATTTAGTACGTTGCTATCAATCTAACAGTGGAGCTACATCTACCGTCCCGAGAATCACATGGCTTGCAGCGACCGCTTGAACAATCGTTAGCTAGCTTCTGACAGCGACGCCGAGGGACACGCTGCTATCGGCTCTATCGGCTCTATCGGTCTTCGCCCTCGAATTCCCTTACGACGAGATGAGATCTTCTGTCTAATATTATTCTGTTTTATTCTGTCCCATAAAATTTTAGTTATTTATTTCGCGGAACCTACGCAAGACCTACGCGGAACTTACATAAATAAATAGCTGAGATTCATTAGACAGAATAAGACAGAATAATATTATACAAAAGATCTGGACTCCGTTATGACATTTAATTGGCACGTCTAGCCAATGGCAGTGTTTAGATTAGGACACTGGAATCAAGAATGCCTGGCTGGTACTTTTGTATGCTCTAAATACAATTTCGTCAAAATTATCATTGTTATGTACCCATTCATACCTTTATATCTTATCCTGATCACTGGATTTTCTCACTGAAAGGAAGCTTGTCATTGGTTGAAGTTTCCACACAATAGGATAAGGAAAATCATGTTTATATTCTTATTGAAACGTAATTATTCGGTAAATTTAACTTATCCCAGTAATTGTTTTTGAAATAATCTACAGAGAGAACAAGCTCTTTGCCTTTACGTTGAAAAGTACCAATAGCTATATATACTCCCATTCAACAACTCTTTATTTCCAAAAAAGAAAACCTAAGCAAAGATGAAACAAATATATATATATATATGTGGAACTAATTATTAATATGTACATCATGAGAAGTACATTTTATTCTAAGACACCCCACCAACACATTTCCATTAGAAGACTAACAATGAATTTTGGATATCATAGTTCATCTTCTCCAGATTAGGCTGAACAGCGAACTGAATCATTGGCGGCGGTCCACAAGCCAAAGCCAAAACGTCGTTTGATCCTTCAGGGACGTGCTCTCTTAGGATATTCCCAGTAATGAAGCCAGTACTGTATTGCCACCCTTCCCTGATAGACTCTTGAACCACATACCACACTTTTAACCTCTCACTATGCTCCTTGGCCCAACCATCAAGCTCGTCCCTTAACAAAATGTCGTCCTCTGTTCGGTTCGCATACACCACATAAATCTCTGTTTCATCTTCAGGATCCTTCAAAATGGCTTGAATAACCTGATAAATTGGTGTTACACCTGTCCCGCCTGCGATCATTGTCAGTTTCTTGGCGAACTTGGGCTTGCCGTCAACCGTGAAGTTGCCACGACCAGTGTACTCAATGTGACCCAGCGGACCTTTCACGTCCACCACTGCCCCGAGTGGCAGAGAATCGAGGTACTGTGACATGAGGCCTCCGTTGGGAAACTTTGGGTGCACACCTTTGAAGTAGATTTTGATGACAAGATCAAAGTAGCCCACCACATCAAAGGTGCTTGTGGGAGTGTAAGCTCGCATGCACAGCTTATCATCAATGGTTGCACTTAGAAAGATGTGCTTCCCTACTGGTAATCCGAGCTCTTGGTCCTCCATTGGAAGAGCAAACCGAAAAAGACGCACGTCATGAGAAAGTGACTCCTTTTTCACCAGTTTGCATGGAACTTTCTCTCGTGGAACAAGGGCAACAGTTTTTGTCTCCTTAATATTAGCAGTAACACTAATCACTTCTTTGATAGGAGCCAAGTGTGGCGGGTTCATGTTGGAGTCACCATGCATCGAGTTGTTAGGGGAGGAGGCATTCGAGTCAGACGTGTATGCTGCCGAGGAGACCAGCTCTCCAATCCGGTACTCTTCAAGCATTTTCTTCGCTTTATCAGAGTGTATAGCATCAAATTCTTCTGTACAATCAGTGCCAGCATTGATTAGAATACTGTCAACGCCACCAGGATGGTCTTTAAGGAAGCGAGTGCAATCGTAGACGTGACCGTGGACGATGATCCATGCAGAGTCAGCTGAATTATGCTTCATCACCTCGGACAAGGAAAAGGTTTTAGTAGAAGTGTTCATGAAAGGTGTCGAAACACTTTTTTTAAGAGCTTGGTTGTTTTCTGATGATATCTCTAAATGTCTTTCCTTGGCCATCCAGCCGCCGGACTGGTTGCCTGGCACGGTGGGGTGCTCAAACACAATTCCAATCTCGCCCCTGTGACGCTTGCACACATTTGTTTTTACGCGGAACCAACAGTTGTTCATCATCCCCTGTAAATTAACATGAGCAGTTAATACAATCATAAGCAAGCATATAACTGTTTCTAATTTGTTTCTTTAATATATATATATATATATAATCAATAAAGTTATTTTATTTTTCATTTTCATGTCTCATACAAATAACATTTTGTAGCACGAAACTGGCCATGGGATTCCTCTAAAACTACTAGTTGTTTACTAGGAAAAGAAAATCGCGGTGGAAACTTTCTCATAAAAAAACGCAATAGATTCTGTTACAAATACCAGTCAACGCAATTTTGGAAATAAAATAAAACATAATTAATCAGGAAACCGTAAAGGACCAAGTGGGCTTGAGCGCACACAATTCCCTATTCTGTGGATCCTAGTTATTCGGCGCCAGCAGCATACAATACAATACAAGGTTTTAGTCCTACCAATTATCAAAAGCCTAAGGTCACTTTCAAAAAGTGGTAAGGTCGTCCTGGCCGACTTGGGATTTAGTTTTTTCGTCCACAACTTGCATTGCAGATATTTCCAGACTTAAAACACATAGGTTAACTATACGCACCATCACATTCCAATTGAGCTTCTCAGGCTGGGTATTGAGTGTCTCGTCCCAGGCTCGAACCGCTATCTCTTTGGCTCCAAGCACGTCAAGAACTTCCACCTCCAGCGACCAAAAGCACCAACACCAGTATTTGCCATACTTGTTTGGCTTCTCTTGATGGTCTAAGTCACACACTTGCCACGTGTCACCTCCGTCCATAGTCACCTCCACGCGTGTCACCTTTTTACCACCACCTATATAGCACAGAGAAGCTCGTAAAACAAGAAGGTACTAATTAAGGCCGATGGATCTTTTTTTTTTTCCCCCCCGAGAATAGCTTAAACACAAGTTGAGGCAGCAAACAAAAGCTGCTTTTCCTATGAAACAGAGTGGATTCATCCTCCGACGGTTAAGGAAAATTCTATTAGAAAATAGGAGCACTAGTCTATTAGCTATACCTAAAAAGACAAAACAACCCAACAATTTTGTTGGCACGAGGGAATGCATGCAGGCCTTGAAGATGATACACACCTGAATATGCGTATCCCCTCATAGTGTATGGCCTTTGGGTAGTCCAGGAGTTAATAGGTATGATCTCTTCATGGGAGGGCGTCGTTATCACCGAATTTATATTCAACTCATTGATGATATACTCTGGCTTATACCACCAACCTGCGCACAGGACACATAAAAGTTAGCATTTGTTAGTTGGTCCTTAGAAGAGCAATAAAGTTGTTATTTGTTATATAATATTCTTAGAAGAGCAATTTAAGCCGCCCGACAGAATAATAGGAGGAGATTTCACTTAGAAAAGAAAATGTCATTCTGAAACTCATGGCAATATTTAGCTACCTTCAGCATTAGCAAGTTCAGCGTCGACGTGAGAAGGTAGGACCCTATTGTCCTTGTAATGGTAATAACTATCTGATTCTTTTGTGGTCACAATAATTCTCTTCAACCATTTAACCATGCGACCCCCAATGAAGCCAGGAATCAGCATCCTTACTGGGAAACCGTGGTCCGGTGTCAAAAACTCACCGTTTTGCATATAGGCCAGGATAATATCTCTTGATGGGTCCATAGCGTATTCCTTTCTAATGCTCGTCCCGTACTTGGACCCGCCGCCACCTGGCAAATCCTCGTCGCCTTCGAAGCATACCATCATGGCTCCACTTTTGCGGCTGTAGATCCCACACCGCTTGAGCACCAAATGCAACGGTACACCGCGCCATACCGAAGTGGACAACCCGGCAGCCCCCCAGTTGAATCCTATGGTCTGTTTCACCATGTTTTGTTCTTTCCGTCTGTTTCCTGCGCACACCAAAGTCGCCGGGAACTCCCGACTCCGGAACTCTGTCACCAGCTGGTCCATGGTGAACCGGACAGGTCTTTTAACTAGACCGCAAACCTCCACGGTCCAGTCCTGCCACGTGGCTTTGGGAACCACTCCGTGGTTGCGAACATAGTGGAGCGGAACCGGCGTGATGAAACCGTGGTGCATGAGCCGGTCTAATGAGGACTCAGCATTAAAGGGGTGTTTCCCAGTGAGCCGGACCATGGTTGGGTTACGCTCCACCCAATTATCGGCGGTTCCTTCGTCTCTCGAGTCCAAAACCGATGGCTCCAGCTCGCTGTTAGTTTTACTGATTAGATCCTTGTAATCAGCCTCGTCCTCGCTCGACGAGTCGTCCTCCATTATCGGAACCGGTTTCTTGGTGTACCGAGGAAAGTCTTGGTTGGAAGAGGGGAGGTTGTAGGTTCGAATGGGAGAATCGGAGCGGTGAATGGAACTGGATTTAAACGGACGAACCACACCGTTGAGGTGGAACTGGCGGTTGTCGACTGAGGCCGCCATTAGGGACTAAGAAAGAAAGCAACCGAAGTTTGCAGTATTTTGGCTCCTTTTTTTTTCCCTTCTTTCTATCTCTCTCTCCGCCCTCGTCCAGTTTCACTGCAGCGACAATCTAGTGGAATGATGGGGACCTTATATAGGACTTGCAAACTGGGTTTGAGGGCAAAAACATGGGACCCATCGCATCGAATCAGTGACGTCATTTCGTTTGTTTATATTTCTTTTTCATTTCTGTAGGCTGCAAAATGAGCGGTTCATACTTTATATTAATTTTGATAATGTTAGGGGAAGAGAAGATAAATTGAAAGAACCAAAAATAACATTAGTCTTTCTCGGTTTCGGTTGCGGCCGCGGATTAAGGAAATCGAATCTTTTATCTAATTTTATAATATTTTATTTTATATCATAAATTTTAATTATTTATTTATATAAAATTTACGTTAATTTTATATAAGTAAACGCAAGATTCATATAAATAAATAACTAAGATTTATAAAATATAATAAAATACTATAAAATTAGATAAAAAATTTGGCTCTCGCTCAAGTGGTTTGCATGGACCGAAAGGGACTACTAGGATTCCACTGGAGCTACAGCACATTTCCAGATGTTGAATAAAATATGCACCACTTAATCGTTTTTTCAATCAAATTAATGAAAATGCCAAATATTGAAATATTATTCCTCTATGCCAAAACCTCCCGTCTTTTAGCACACAAAAAAGAATTCCCCCGCTTGTTATAGTTAATGCCGAGTTACTGAGCCGTTAAAAATAGATGAACTTGGGCCAAGTATAACGTCCCCAATAGGTAAATGGGAAAAAAAGAAGAAAATAATTATAGAGGAGGACAGCCAGAAAAAATGGAGTAAATTAGAAGTGTCTAGGTTTACCCCTACTCTTTTTTTTTTATTGTCCATGAGGTGTCTTAGGAGGATCCCAATTATAAAAAGACACTTTTAAACGACTACATATGTAAAGACGATTTGAATCTGTAATTTCACTTAAACCAACAAAATCTCTTACTAACTCACCTGAACCGACGGCTTACCCCTACTTTGTGTACTTACTATTGAATTTTGAATCATTACGAAGAAACTATATATTGTGTAGGAGTCCCTAAATTCCAAAACTGTAGCATATTTACTCCATACCCATTTAGCACTAATTGAATGATCAACCGTAAGGGCAAAATATCTCTTTTGGCACGTGTCGACTATGCAAATACTCAATAGACGTTAGGTTCAATAAGGTATACTATGACTTTGTATCTTAGAAGGTCCCAATTATAGAAAGGCATCTTTAAGTTATTTATTTTCAGACTAATTCTCACTCGAGTCGGATATATCTCTTACAGAAGATAAAACTCTGACCGTAAATTTTAAACAGCTACATACATGAGGATGGTTCAAACCCACGACCTTGCTTAAGCTAAAAGAATCCTTTACTAACTCACCTACACCTTGAGTCATCTCTCTCTCCTTTCTAATACAACTGTTTTACTACTTTTCACGTCGTAAGGAATAACGCATTCGTACTTCTGTAATAATTATTATCGCAGTATAACTTAGTAACAATTTCTATCTTGCAATTTATATTATTTTCTTTCTACTTGACAATCTTAACCTGATTAATTATATGATCTGCCATCCAATATCCATCATGTGTTGCATCAAATTTAAAGGTGATTGATATTTTGAGAAGAAGTATAGCAAGCATGTAAATGCCGGTGGATCATTTTTATAGAGTGGCCATTTCATGTTCATATACATTTATCTGAGTATCATTAAAAAATAACAGACCCAGCGAATTATGAAAAGATAATGATTTCTTCTCACTTTTTCTTCTTTTTAAGTTTGAAATACGTTCTAAAACTTTTTCAATTCCTTGAGATGACTCAATTAGATGTTACCAGTCCAGTTAAATAGAGAGAGAATGGGACTTAGCCACTTAATCCAAAAGACTTGTTTAGTGGGAGCTAGTGGGAATGGATTGAATACAAATAGGCAGAGAATATTCTTCGAACTTGCACCAGCCTAAATATCTACAGGTCATGATTAATGATGGACAGCTAGAGTAATAAAAGTTAAAAATGTACTGGCTGCTGGAGATAAATAGTCAAGCCAGGCGAAGCGATATGAAAGAAAAAAGAAACAACGAGTATAAAAGTTTAAAGAGGGCCAACTTATGGAATGAGAAGCGGCGCATGGAACCTCCGAATGGCCAATGAAATGAAACATGGGGCGGAGTTATTTTTGAGGAAAACCAGTGCTTGTGAAAGAGAGATGGGACATGGCTGTTACTGTTATGGTAACCAAAATAGAAAGGGTCACAAATTCACGTAAGTGACAACTGGGGGCGGCTAGTAAGACACTGGGAGGGTTAAGCACATACTGACCTTTAGGTGAAGCTTGGAGCCACCTTGGTATTTGGTTTTGGTGGCTCCAAATTCTCTATTTCTCTCTCGGTCTTGTCTCACGAAGGTTGGCAGGAACCATACACAGTTTTGTCAAAATTGAATGAAGTCCATAGGTTCGGGGCCAACCTTCCAAGTGTACGCTTTTGTTTACTTTTTATTTGCGTGCAAAACACAAGCAGTCAAATTCAAATGCAACACAACTCTGCCTCCTGCCTCACGTTATGGTGGTAGAGTTATGCTCAAATTGTCTTATTAAATTGTGTAAATAATGATCAAGATAATTTGATGAAAGTAGAAACGATCCATTGCGTCAGGATCTACGGTCCTTTTTGGTATTTAATCATCGATGGTTGCCTTTTAGTTGTTTTTCATTTCTTGGATTTATTATTACATTAATCGATCTAGGGAAAATTTATACAAGGTTACCCTTTGTTATCTAAAATTTAAGTAATGTTTGTTCTGAAGTACAAAAATTCAGGAATAATCCTGAATGTGCTTGTTATGTATAAATTATTACACTCTATAAACCGCAAGGAAAATAGTACACACAAATTTACCATTGAAAAGCTGCGGCTCTCATGCAAGTAATCCATCTCGTATTATGTGGAGTTCTCTTAACCATGGGAGCGAAAATAATAGCCCTCCAAAGAAACAAAAAAGAAGAAGAGGAAGAAAAATAGCCAACCTTATCCTCTCCATGTTTGTCCCTATCGTGTGTGACAGCTGAAAATGGAGTGTCCTGAAAGATAAACAGTATTCCAACCTTATTGGCTGAACACAACAAAGACAAAATACAAAATAAACTATGCGTTATCAAACATATTTAAAAGTCTTGTATTAAACCATATATAAAAGGTGTATGGATTAAGTGGGTTTTAAGTTAATTCAAGTACAAAAGCAACAAGGAAGAAATAAGTCATTTCCTACGTAAAAAATCAATGTAAATTCCTTGTAACTCTTATCTTGTTCATCTAACATTATAGGAGTTTAAGTTGCATAAACATACCACATTGTGTGTTTAAGGTATAAACTTTATCATAATCAAGAGGAATTTTTTTTAATTTAAAGAAAATATTTTGATCTTTGAACTACTTTTTGACGGACTTCTGAATGTGTCACTACAAGAAAAGATCCCATAGCATAGGCGGCCATATGTGCTTCCTCCAGAATCTCTCGCTTCAATTCATCCACGTCAGGCACTCATAGCCTCTGCCCTAACCATAAGGTCCCATCTCTCACTTCAAATTCAGAACTCAAATCAGTCTTCACTTTCTCAAGCAATTTCACCATAGCAGGATCCTTATCCTGAACTCTCCTGATCCTGTCATGTAGCATCGGTCTGAACTTCAGAGTGGCTACCAAAGCTCCATCATGCTCCAGATTCAACTGAACATTCAAAGCCCTCAACTGAATCAAATTAG
>JANIPM010000006.1:22279363-22289702 GCA_027478405.1 Erythroxylum cassinoides
AGGGCACAAATTAACAGTACCGTCCTTGAATAAGTTGACTTACCCAATGTACAAGTCGACTTATCGGTACTGGACATATGTAAGTCGCCTTGCATAAGCACACAAGTCGACTTACACTTACAAAACTCTTGTCCAGTTAATGTTTAAATTGCACTAATTAAGAGTTATTTGTCTTAATTTTAGGCACACATTAGATTTGGAACCTTTAAAAGTCTAAAGCAAGAAAAGCTTTAAGAGGAAGCAAGGATAAAAAAAGTTAACATTTTGGCCACCTAAAGGCGTTAACGTTTTGGCCAAGAAGAATGAGCGTGAAGGAGGTTAAAACGTGAATAAAGAGTTAGACCAAGGGAATTAAAAAAAATTCAATACTGGGAAAAGAAAGAAGAGAAACAGTTGGCGACACAGACAAAGGAACCAAGAGAGAGGTGTGCATGAATAAGGTGGACCAAACCAAAAACTTAATTGTCACATCAGAAGAGAGGTAGCTGGTGGTAGAGAGAGAGAGAGAAACAAAGAGAAGTAGCCTCCTCCAACACTCACATTTTAGCCCTCAATCAAACTTATACTCTCCACTCACACAAGAAGCAAACTTCATTAACTCACGGACTCACCCCTCCACTCATTCACAACAACGCACGTAGCCTCTACTCCGTTCACTAACGCAAGACGCAGCCTCCATTCACTACCAAGCACGCAGTAGCCCCCACTTCGACGCATCCTACACTCACGGACTAAAAAGAAAGTAGCCAGCTTCCAACAACACACACTCCATTCAGCGTGGAAAGAACACAACAAACTGAACGTTGGCTAGCTACAGTTTTACTGGGATTTAATTTATTTTTTATTCCTTATTTGTTTTAATTTTTGTGGATTTAATCAATGAAATTATATATTATGATCATGATTTGTGTTGCATTGATTGAATGCATAGGATTGATATTGGATGAGAACAATTTATGTGGTATTGGTTTTTTCTTGATTGAATGCATATTTAGTCTTAATTTAGGTTGACCACCTAGATGATTGAATGCTATAACCAGTGGGATTTAATTTGTCAAAAAAATTAATCAAGCAACATACTTGAGACTAAAGTGTAGACCAATCATTGGGTCTTGTGTGAGGATACCTTGGATTAACGAACTTAATTTTAAGGTTCTTGTATTGAATGCCTTTTATTCCAAATTATCTATGGACTAAGTAGGTAACTCGGATTTAGAAGAGAAGGGAATTCCTATGAACATTGGGTTTGACTTGCTTAAGTAAAGTAAATCCCTTAATCAATCCACCGTTATAAGTTTTAGTGTCCAATCTAATTGAAATCTGATACCTTAGCTAATTTCTATCATTTGATTAATGTTAGTCATTTTTTAATTCATACTTTCATATTGCATATTTCCTTGATGTGCTTACTTTATTTTATTTCAAGTCAATCAATTCTTGACCATTTGAGTAATTTTGCATCATTTAATTTGATTGTCTTGCATATTGGTATCCCTTAGGTACGATATTCGGTTCTTACCATTTTATATTACTTGTCAATGGGGTATGCTTGCCTTTAGTTGGCCTAGATATAATTCAATTTATACTACTTTGTTTAGACCATAACAAGTTTTTGGCATCATTGCCTGGGAAATTTCCTTATTATGGGTCATTAGGTTAAATTGTATTAATTTTCTCAGATTTAATTCTTGCTCCAATGTTTATTTGCATATTTTAGTTGTTTTCTTGATAGTTTTACTTCGGTGTGTTTTATTTTCCATTCTTAGCTCTGTTATTATTTGTTCCATTTTTTTTGTTCACTCATGGTCAAAAGCTCAAAAATTTGCTACTAGATACTAAGATTGAAAAAACTGCTCACAGGTTGCACAAGGAAACCAGATTGGCCCGGAATAGTGACACAGAAGAAGGAATTAGAGAAGAGAAGTTTGTAGAGATGGAATAGCACGAGGAGGGGCTGATGCCACATCCTGAGGAGAGAAGGGAGTTGAATATGATGGATTTGACTATGGGGCACAACAATAGACCCATGCCTCCCATTATGAGGTTGATAATCATAACTGCGAGTTTTGAGATTCCTTACAGCATTACATCTATGGTAAGAGCATCTTAGTTTAGAGGATTGTTTTTAGAGGATCTGAAAACCCATTTGGAGACCTTTTTGGATATCTGTGATCTGTTTAAGCATAATGGAGTCTCGGATTATGCGGTAAGAATAAAATTATTCCCATTTCCTTTAAGGGATAAGGCCAGAGCATGGTTGGCCAGTTTGCAGTCAGGATCAATTACTGGATGAGATGATGAGATTATTTCTGGCTAAATTTTTCCCTCATACCAAGGTTGCAAAGATGAAGAATGAGATCACTTCCTTCACCTAATATGAAAATGAAGTTCTATATGAAACGTAGGAGCGATTCCAAGATATGTTGACATAATGTCCTTGTCATGGGTTCTCCACATGGCAGTAGGTCAATACTTTTTATACAGGAATGACCCCATCGACCAAGAGTACCATAAATACTGCAGCAGGAGGTACTTTAATGAGGAAGACGCTAGATCAGGCCTACAGGTTGATTGAGGAGATAACCACTAACAGCTTTCAATATCACATAGAAAGGCATCCCAAACAACCTATAGGAGCTCGTGTAGTAGACAATACAGTGGCTTTATCATCTTAGATTGATGTTTTGACATATAATCTGGATAATCTGATGCACAGTGTGAGAGGAGGAGCTAGTTCTTCATTGAGGAGATGTGTTATATGCGAGCATTGTGGTGGAGATTCCTATGCATCTTTTGAGTGTCAAGTTAGGAATCCTTTTGGTCAAGAGACAAAATAGGCACATTATGTGGGCAATTATAACAAATAGAGAGGGAATCCATATTTTAACACCTACAACCCAAGGTGGAGGATTCATCCAAACTTCTTTTGGTGGAACGATCAGATGACACAATCATGGTCATCTAATGTTTAGGGACAACCACCTCCAGGTTTCAAGGTTCCTAATACTGCACCACTAAAGAAATCTAATTTCGAAGAGCTACCCTCAAAGTACATCTCCACCACTGAGGTTAGGATGTAGAATCAAGAATATTCTATCAAAAATTTGGAGAATTAGATGAGCAAGATTGCAAGTTTGTTGAAGGAAAGACCTTCGAGTTTATTGCCTAGCACTACTAAGGCCAACCTAAGAGAACATACAAAGGCAATCTTATTAAGGAGTGGTAGACAACTTAAGGAAGTTAAGGAGAAGTAGAAGGATAAAGAAGTGGACAAGAGTAAAGAAGAAGAGAGTTGGGAGAGTAAGAAGGAGGATAAGGAAGCACCAGCTGGAAAGGAGGATTATCCAAGGTTATTTGCTTACCCCATCATACATTTGGTAAAAAATCATATTCCTTATCCTCAAAGGTTGAAAGGTATGCAATTAGACAAGCAGTTTGGACATTTTCTTGAGACATCTAAAAAGTTACATATAAACATTCCTTTTGTTAAGGCCATAGTGCAGATGCCTTCTTATTATGGCTTTCTTAAAGAAATTTTGTCAAATAAGAGGAGGCTTGAGTAGTATGCTATGGTGAAGCTAAATGAGGAGTGTTCAACCATATTGTCGAAAAATTTGCCACCGAGGCTTAAGGATCCAATAAGTTTTACTATTCCTTATGTTATTGGTTAATTGCATATAGATAGGGCTTTAATGGATTTGGGTGCTAGTGTTAACTTAATGTCTCTTTCTATTTTCAGGAAGTTAGGATTGACAGAGCCCAAACCCACTACTAATTCACTTCAGCTGGCAAATAGGTCCATCACTTATCTAAGGGGAATCATTAAGGATGTATCGGTCAAGGTAGAGAAGTTCATCTTCCTAGTGGATTTCTTAGTCCTTGACATGGAGGAAGATAAAGACATCCCCATTATTCTTGGGAGACCTTTCATGGCCACTACACAAACCATCATCGATGTGCAGCATGGAAAACTCATATTGAGACTTCTAGATGAAGAACTAGTGTTTTATGTGTTTAATGTTATGAAGCATCCTTCTACTCTTGACTCTTTCCATTTTAATGATATTTATTCTTCTGATGCTGATAATTCTTCTATTGTTTGTGCAGGTTTGTTGGAAGGGGGGAGCGTAAGGAATGATCGAAGAGTTAGGGGAAGAATTGTAAGAAGAGTTAGAGGATATGGGAGTTGAGTTAGAGCAAACATGATGGATAAATTATAGAGCATACTAGCCTCTCCAACTTCCAGCCAAGCTATTTCCAAAGCCTTCAATTAAAGAGCCCCCTTCTCTTGACCTTAAACCTCTTCTGAGTTATTTGAAGTATGTTTATCTTAACTCACCTGAGAACTTACCAGTTATCATTTTTTCTTATTTGTCAGGTGCCATAGAGGAGCAGCTGTTAAGGGTACTGCGGTACCATAAGAAGGCCATTGGGTAGTCCATTACAAATATCAAGGGTTTAAACCCTTCCTTTTGCACACACTGCATTTTCACAGAGGATGAAAGTAAGGCGATAGTGCAGCCCTTGAGGAGACTTAACCCACACATGAAGGAGGTAATAAAGCTTCTAGATGTAGGTATTATCTACCCCATTTCTGATTTTGGTTAGGTTAGTCCTACAAAGGTGGTGCCAAAGAAAGGAGGCATCGTTGTGGTTAAAAATGAGAAAAATGAATTAGTAGTCACTAGGAAGGTAACTGGGTGGAGAATACGCATAAATTATAGGAAGTTGAATGATGCCACTAGGAAAGATCAATTTTTTTTACCTTTCATTGATCAGATGATTGAGAAATTAGATAGACATGTCTTCTATTGTGCCTTAGATGAATATAGCGGATATTTGCAGATACAGGTAGCCCCGAAAGATCAGGAAAAACAACTTTTACATGTCCTTATGGTATATTTGCATATAGATGCATGTCATTTGGGTTATGCAATGCTCTGGCTACGTTTCAAAGATGCATGATGGCTATTTTTTCTGACATGCTTGAATCTTGCATTAAAATTTTCATGGATGAACTCTCTATGTTTGGTACTTCATTTAATGCATGCTTGGATAACTTAGAGAAAGTCTTGATTAGGTGTGAAGAGACCCATTTAGTGCTTAATTGGGAAAAATGTCATTTCATGGTACAGGAGTGCATTGTTTCAGGTCGCAAGATTTCTAACAAGGGTATAGAGGTAGACCTGACAAAAATTGATGTCATTAAGAAACTTCCACCACCAAACAATGTTAGATACATTAGAAGTTTCTTAGGCCATGCTGGTTTTACCGTAGGTTCGTTAAGGATTTTTCTAATATTGCTAGACCTTTGACTGGGTTGCTTGAAAAAGATGTTGTGTTTTCTTTTGACAATAAATGTTTGACATCTTTTCAATTGTTAAAGGATATGCTTATGACTGCACCTATTCTTATATCTCCTGTCTGATCTCTTCCTTTTGAATTAATACGTGATGTAAGTGATTATACAATGGGTGCTATTTTAGGAAAAAGACAAGGTAAGACCTTTCATCCCATTTTCTATGCAAGTAGGACACTAAGCAGCGCACAACACCATTACACCACCCCGAAAAAAGAGATGTCGGTGGTTGTAGTCGCTTTTGACAAGTTTTGCTAATATTTGGTTGTCTAAAGTGATTGTCTATACTGACCATGCAGCCTTGAAATACTTAATGACAAAACCCGACACTAAACCAAGACTAATTCAATGGGTGATACTTTTGCAAGAGTTTGACATTAAGCTGAGGGATAAGAAAGCAGCTTAGAATTTTGTAGCTGATCACTTATCAATGTTAGATGAAGCTGCCATAGAGAGTGCATCAAAGAAGGACCTTTAGGAGATTTTTCCTTATGAGCATCTGATGGTTATGACAGTCACTCCTTGGTTTGCAAACTATGTAAACTACCTTGCTGGTAATATCTATCCCCCTAATTTTTCTTATGCTCAAAAGAAACATTTTTTTGTCTGAGATAAGATACTATCTTTATGATGGTCCTTTGCTTTGCAATATTTATGTCGATGGTATTTTTAGGCGTTGCATTCCTGAAGAGGAAATTTCCTTTATGTTACATCATTGTCATTCTAGAGAGGTTGGGGGACATTATGGTGCATCTAGGACAGCTCATAAGGTTTTAGAGTGTGGTTTTTATCAGCCCACCTTATTTAGGGATGCATTTGCATTTGTCAAATCTTATGATAGGTGTCAAAGGGTCAGGAACATTAGTAAGAGACACGACATGTCATTGAATAATATTCTTGTTTGCAAGGTTTTTGATTTTTGGGGCATAGATTTCATGGGATCATTCCTTAAGTATTTCTCCAATCAATATACATTGGTTGTTGTTGATTATGTTAGCAAGTAGGTGGAAGTAGAGGCATTGCCCACAAATGAGGCTAGAGGTGTTGTTAAGTTTTTGAAGAAGAATATTTTTACACGTTTTGGCACACTTAGGGCTATCATTAATGATGGGGGTCGCATTTTTATAACAAACTTTTTGATTCATTATTAGCTAAGCATGGGATGACCCATAAAGTTGCTACTCCATACCACCCCCAAACTAGTGGGCAAGTTAAAGTCTCAAACAGGGAATTAAAGAAAATACTAGAGAAATTGTTAATGCTTTTAGGCAAGACTAGTCTTTAAAGCTAGATGATGTATTTTGGGCATATAGGACCGCATTTAAGACACCCATAAGCATGTCACCATTCCGGATAGTGTATGGCAAGTCTTGTCGTCTTTCAGTTGAGTTAGAGCATCATGCATACTAGGCTACCAAATTTCTTAACTTTGATTTATCTTCTGTTGGTGCTAAGAGACTTCTATAGCTTCACGAGCTTGAAAAGTTCCATTTGGATGCTTACAACAATTTGAAGTTGTATAAGGAACATTTGAAGAAGTGGTATGACAAGAAGATCCTCTACCAAGAATTTAAGGTAGGCAACCAGGTATTGACCTACAACTCCCGTCTTCATCTTTTTCTAGGGAAGCTTAAGTCAAGGTGGTATAGTCCATTCAAGGTGATCCGAGTCCTTCCTTTCACGAGCCTTAAGTTAAAACGAGAAACTAAAAAGCCCTTCAAGTTAAATGGACAACGAGCTAAATTGTATACGCTCAGGTTTGTGAATAATTCTGAGGAGCGATTGTCTCTTCATTCTCCCCTTTGATCATAGTGCATGCCTTTCAATAGGACTGTAGTTTTTTTCTTCTTTTTATTGTTTCCTTTGTGTTTCTTTCTAGTTTAATGCATTTCTTTGAGTTGTTTTGAGTTTTCTTTAAGGTTTGCCTGGTTGGTGGCAAAGAGTTCTTGGCCGATTCTTTTTCAGGGAAGTTTTTTCTTCCTCTTTCCCCTGTTTATGTTTGATTGTTAGCTACTTGAACATTAGGGACAATATTCATATTAAATATGGGGGGATTGAGATTATTTGCATGTTGATGTTTATGATATTGATGTTGATGTTGAAAGATACACACTTAAATGGTTGCAGTTTTTTTGGGAGTTAACTTGAGTCCCATTTTTGATGAATTTGGCCATAAAATTCTATCAAAGTAGTTGGAAGGAGAATTGAGTTATATGCGTGAATTTGTATTGGGTAGCTTAAGAGGATAGTGAACCATATAGATTGATTAAAGTATTTGATTGCATAAACTTATTCAATAACTAATGCTTAATGATAAGGCAATGTATGGAGTTTTGATGGATTTTCATTTAAACACTTGTGAGGTCTTGAGCTATATGACTGCAACTTATAGTCATTTATTTTCTTTGTTGCATGTGACGCTTCCTTATGTGGATTACCTTCAGAACTTGCTCTAAAATTGTTTGATACTGCTAGTTACATGCTTTATGGACATGATAAAACCCTTCTTTGTTTTTAACCTTTAGCTTAAATGACCTAGTAATTCATGTTTTCCTTGCTACACCCTTTGAGCCCTTGACCTTGTTTGTTTTCATATTAATCACAGTGTATGAAACCTAAAAACCTTTTAGCTTGACCCTTTCACAAGTTGAATGAAGAACTAAGTATTTGATGTCCTTAACTTAGGGACTTTTGTTTTATATGCTTTTCTGAGATGTTTTAAAGGTACATCTACTCAATTGTTGTTGATTTGTGCTACTACTATCTTCTTTTATGTTTAATGTTATAAAAAAACCTAACAAAATAAAAATTGAAGAACGAAAAGATCAAACAATAGCATTGGATAGAGATGAGTAGTTGTAGTCTTGTATTTCTATTTGCACATCTCATAATTTCTTTTTGATTGTCACATATTGCTTAGTACTTTGTAAATGCTTGTGAGTAGCCTTTTCCCTTTTTACTTTACAATAACCTAAGCCCCATTATAACCCTTAGTAAAAGCCCTTTTAATCTATGATTGCATGCACTCTATGTAGTGGAAAATAGGTGAATTTGCAAGCCTATGGTAATGTAATCTCTGAGAGGAAGCTTTGAGTGAAACACAACCTTTACACACGTGAGTGACATAAGTGAATATCATGAGGAAAGTTCATTTTAATTTTATGTTTGCTTTTGATCAAAGATATCTACCTTTGATTTTGTTTATGTGCATTGATGAAAAGATTATCATATATATAGTAGCTTAATGCTTGAGTTTGTCGATGTTTAAGGGATTGCAAACATTTGATTTTCGTTGAAAATGAAACGATAGAATATGTTGGTTGTGATCCAAGTAAGTTGCTTGAGGACAAGCAATAATTAAAGTGTGGGGGTATTCTTAATGAGCATTTTATATTGATTTTAGGTATATAATTTGCTAAACTCTTGTCCATTTAATTTTTAAATTGCACGAATTAAAAATTATTTGTTTTAATTTTAGGCATATATTAGATTTGGAACCTTTAAAAACCTAAAGCAAGAAAAGCTCTAAGAGGAAGCAACGATAAAAAATGTTAATGTTTTGGCCACCTAAAAATGTTAACGTTTTGGCCAAAAAAGAATGAGGGTTTTTGCGTGAAGGAGAGGCTAAAACATGAATGAAGAGTGGGAGAAAAAGTCCTAAAAAACATTCAATACGGAGAAGAGAAAAAAGAGAATCAGCTAGCGGTGTAGAGAGAGGAACTAAGAGAGAGGTGTGCACGAATAAGTTGGACCAAATCAAAAACTTAATTGTCACATTAGAAGAGAAGTAGCTAGTAGCAAAGAGAGAGAAACAAAGAGAAGCAGCCTTCTCTAACACTTACGTTATAGCACTTACTCAAACTTATACTCTCTACTAACACAAGAAGCAATCTTCATTGACTCATGGATTCACCCCTCCACTCATTCACAGCAATGCTCACGACCTCTACTCCATTCATTAATGAAAGACACAACCTCCTTTCACTGTCAAGCATGCAGCAGCCCCCACTTCGACGCATCCTCCACTCATGGACTAAAAAGTAAGTAGCCAGTTTCTAACAACACATACTCCACTCCATTCACGCAAGCATGGAAAGAAGATAGTGAACAGAACGTTGGCCAAAACATTTTTCAATCCCAACAGCCATGGTTTTGCTAGGATTTAAATTGATTTTTATTCCTTATTTGTTTATTTTTTTTGGATTTAATGAATGCAATTATATATAATGGTCATGTGTTGCATTGATGAATATGCATAAGTAAGTTTTTTTTGTTGAGGTTAAGATTGATATTAGATGAGGACAATTTTTGTGGTATTGGTTTTTGCTTGATTGAATGCATATTTAGTCCTAATTTAGATTGAACACCTAGATTAAGGCCTTAGATGATTGAATGTCATAACTAATGGGATTGTATAAGGATACCTTGGATTAACAAACTTAATTTTAGGCTTCTTATATTGAATTCCTTTTATTCCAAATTATCTATAAACTAAGTGGGTAACTCAGACCTAGAAGAGAAGGGAATTCCTAATAAAAATTGGGTTCAACTTGCCTAAGTGAAGTAAATCCTAAATCAATCCACCGTTACAAATTTTAGTGTCCAATCCAATTAAAATCTTATACCTTTTCCTGCTTCTATCATTTGATTAAGTCTAGTCGTTTTTTAATTCGTACTTCACATTTTACATATTTTCTTGATTCCCTTACTTTATTTTATTTTCAAATCAATCAATGCTTAATCATTTCAGTAATTTTGCATCATTTAATTTAGTTGTCTTGCATGTTGGAATCCCTTGGTATGATATTCAGTTTTTATCATTTTATATTACTTATTGATAGTGTAGCGCCTCTGTAGCGCCCCCTCATCGTAGGGTACACATCGGGACGCCCGAAGGTCATTTCGACACGTATCCCACGATAAAGGTTCACTACCAGAAAATTTCGCTAATATCCATATGGCATCGCAGTAAAATAATTC
>JANIPM010000006.1:22425401-22445066 GCA_027478405.1 Erythroxylum cassinoides
ATTATTATTATTAATTATTTAATAAATTTTATTATATTAAATTTTTATTTATATTTAAAAATAATTTATTTATATTTTTATTTATATAGAAATATATACAAACAATTAAAGAATAATTTTTTATATTTTCTATTTTTCGTTAATAAAAATTTTATTAAAATTTTTTATTTTATTTTTAATTATATACAATTATTATTAATAATATAAAATAATATTATTAGGGTAAGGAGAAATAATATAAAAATATTATTAATTATATACAAATTTTTTGACCATAATAAATGAGTATGGGGAAAAGGGGGTTAAGATTAAAAGAAATAATTGGTATTAACAAAAATTATTGAGAGTATATTAGGTACTATGTACTTATTAGTTTACGCTTCATCCTAAACCCGTTGAATTGGAGGTTTCTTATTTTCACTGTTTAGGATGAAATGAAATGTAACATGAAACTCTCCGCTTCCATCCCATTTTGTTCTATTCTATTATGAAACCCTCAACCAAACGATGGAAGTGTGTTATGTTTCAACCTGTTCCATTACCAACCTCTCAACCAAATAGGGCCTTAGAGAGTGTGGAAAGGGAAGGGTACAACTTACTCATATCCAAGGATGTTCAAGTGTAAGGCCTTCAAGTATGTGCCAAAAGAGAAAAGATCGAAGTTGGATTCAGAAACTACTCCTTATGTATTTGTTGGACATAGTGATGAGGAGTTTGGTCGTAGGCTTCACAACTTAGAAAAGCATAAGGTTGTTAGAAGTAGGGAGTTAGTCTTCTATGGACATAAGATTGGTACATATGTCATCATTAAAGACAAGATTACATCTAAGAGGTATTTCAACAATAAAGATACTACCCCTGTTCCTACTTCTGTTGATCAGCCTATGAGTGAAGAAGGAAAACATGAGCTTATAAGATGATAATAATCAAACGCAACCTGATGGTGATGATTTATATGAACCACATCCTATAAATGATGAATAAAGGGTTCATAAGTATTATGAGCAATGGGAGCAACCTACTCAAGTGTTGGAAGATGTCCAACTTTGAAGCTCAACGAGAGGGAAGAAGCCTTCGAGAAGATACCCTAATTCAAAATATTTCCTACTTACTATTAGGAGGAGCTAGAAAGCTTTCAAGAAGTGTGGCTTCTCAAAGATAAAGATTATTATCTCAAGGCAATGTAAGAGAAGATTGACTCATTGAAGAGGAATGAGACTTATGAGTTAATAAATCTTCGTAAAAGCAAGAAAGCTTTATATAATCAATGGTGCTCAAGATTAAGAAAGATGGTGATAAGCTAGTGAAGTATAAAGCAAGATTGGTGGTGAAGGGTTACAATCAAAATAAGGTTATCGATTTTAATGAAATTTTCTCACCAATAGTCAAGATGATGTCGATACACATGATATTAGGTCTAGTTGTTAGTTTGGATCTTAAGTAGTTTGATGTAAAGAATGCTTTTTTACATAGAAATTTGGATGAGGAGATTTAAATGGATATACTAGAAATTTGGATGAGGAGATTTAAATGGATATACCTCAAAGTCAAAGGGAACGAGAAGTTAGTATGCAAGTTGAAGAAGAGCCTTTTTGGCTTCAAACAAGCACTAAAGTAGTAGTACAAGAAATTCGATTCAATTATGATGAGTATTTGTTACAAGCGAACGTTAGTTGATCCTTGTGCCTATGTTTGAAAATTCCTAGTGGTAACATTATCATCATTCTTTTATATGTGGATGATATTTTGGTAGTTAGACAAGATGTTAGCATGATTTTTGGGTTGAAGGAGGACTTATTCAAGTCCTTTGATATAAAATATTTAGGTGCTACAAAATAGATTTTTGGTATCAAGATTACTCTTGACGAGAAGACAAAATATTTGTGGTTATTATAAGAGAAATATATTGAATAGGTGCTTGAGAGGTTCAATATAAAGCATGTCAAGCTATTAAGTACACCATTGCAACTCATTTTAAGTTGAGTAAAAAAGTCTTCCCACTGAAAAGGAAAAAGAGTGTATGTCCTCAATTCTATAATCCTCTACTATTGATTCATCAATGTATATCACGGTGTACACTAAACCAGACCTTGTACAAATTTTTGGTTTGTTGAGTAAATTTTTATCCAATTTGGGAAAGGCAAATTGGAAAGTAATGAAGTGAATCTTCAAATATTTATGAGGCACTTCCAGATTTTTTTTAAAGGTGGTGATCCAATTGTAGATTGACACATATATGCGAACATGGCTAGCAAACTCGATAACATAAAGTTGACCTTAGGATATTTGTTTAAATTTATAGGGGGAGCTATTACTAGACAATTTAAGTTGCAGAAGCGTATAACTTTATCTACTACTAAGGCATAATATATTGCAACAATGTAAGTTAGAAAGGAGATGCTTTGGTTGAAGTGATTTCTCCAAGAATTGGATGTTAAACATGATGAGTATATGGTTTTCTGTGACAGTCAAAGTGTAATGGATTTAAGCAAAAATTCCATGTATCATTCTCGCACTAAGCACATTAATTCGAGGTATCATTGGTTTCAGTCTGTGGTTGAGGAATAACCAATAAATGACAATTCTTAAAATTTGATTTCTAGAGTTTGTTAAGTAGTATTGGTATATTTGCATATATATATATGTGTGTGTGTGTGTGTGTGTGTGTACACATCAATTTGTACTCAATTTTAGAGATTAAAGATGAGTTTTTGAAGGAGTTATAAAAGCTTTTATTGTGATTGTTTTGTGAAGTGTTCTTTACTCTAAACCTTAACATTTGTATCTTGCTGCTATTGGATTTCTTATCAATAAAATCATATGCCTAATTTTTTCTTGTTGTCATCTATATTATTTCAGTAGTTTGTTATTGGTTGAATGATCTCGTTGATCATGTAAGAGTTATTACTGAAGCCCTAACACTCTACATAATTTTCCCTATAATGACGCCTTCTTATCATCTCCAGAACTTACCAACACCAAATATATGAAAATCCAAAAATTACTCAATAGTGAATTACCTTCCAATCTTTATACAATTGCTCAAACATACCCAAAATGTTTCAATCAAAGACAATTTGTATTAAATATCTAAACAAAATGAATGAATCAGGTGAGTGAGTGAATGATTTAGTGAGATTGACTGGTGTGAGTCCACTTACTAAGTTGACCATGAAATTGGGAGGAGTATATGTTAAGACTCAAAGATCTCCTATCCCTATTATTGTACCAAATATATTTACCGTGTCACCATTGCATGTATGATACCAACAACAACTTAACTAGTGGATCCTCCATCTTCTTTGTCAAATGAAAATAACATAAAAAATTCGAATCTATAATATTTTTGTGTCATTTATTACATTATAACTATTGCTTTATGCCCTACAGTCAATCGATTGATTGTAGTTTAGTAAAAATTATTTGAAGTCATTCTTTATCTTACATATATTTAGATGTATATGATAAAGTCCATCCGATAAATCTACAATACAAATGAAATTATGATGAGATCATAATTATGAGGATTTATATTGAATTTATATGTTATCCTTAAATTGTTCATAGTCATTGTTCTGTTGAGACTAGACATTAATAAAGTGTAAAAGACTAGCATATGTAATATTTTTCCTTATGAAAGAACCAGCCAATCTCATAGATTAAAGTATGAAGATATTTAAACAAACGCATAAGTAATTATTGGAAAAACAAGTACAATGAACTGATCTTAATTGAGAAATCTATTTAGAATGTTACTTGTATGTCTAAGAAAATTCTCATTATGATGACTGTAGACTTGAGATTACCAAGGTTATCTTGTATAGAGATTCCTAGGTTTTGATATTACTTATGACCTGTTCTAATGATGGTAGCTCACTTAGTAGTCATTAGATGTAGTATGACTATATGGAGATAGTTGAGTGATCAATGTAGGATTTCATCACCTTAAAGTGATTAGGGAGAATGTTTTATTATTCTTGATTATTATTGATTCCGAAAATCCTTGGACAAGGTAGAATGACACTTTGAAAATAATTTCCAAATGTCATTAATTTAATCAATTGCTAATGATAGAGAATTAATATCATTAAACTTAAATAAAGTAGACATTAATTTCATGTTTTATGTCTAGTCAAAACATTTTATAGTAAAAGGATCTAATTACACAAAAGAAATATTCATAGAAAGGTTAGTCAAAACCACAAATATTAGGATGGTCATAATACATTGCTAGATGCCAATTTTGAGATGTCGATATAAATTGTTTAATTGAATAATTAAAGATAAATTAAATCTAATCTTAAATATTATTTAGGGTTATACTTTATATCTATTGCCAGCATATAATGGGTCATATACAAAGAACACGTTGAAGAAAGAAAAAGTTATTTGATCAAGCTGGGCTTGATTATAAAGTTTGTAAAACTTTATGATTAACTATAAAATATTTAATAAATAAGGACTAATATAAGATACTAGATCTTATTTGGACTCAATTGGTATTTAATTATGAGTAATTATAATTAAATTTTAATTAAAATTAGAATTAAATTAAATTAAATTACTAAATTGTCCAAATTTTATTATAAATAAATTTAGGCTATAAAAAAGCTAGCACTTTTTGCCTAATTATCTTTACAATAGTTGTAAAGTTTTCTAAACATGCTTTGTAGATACCGTTAGAAGTTGAACACTTATGCGACTATATTGTTTGAAATGAGCTGATTTTAGAAATGATTGAAGAAAGACCACAAGAAAATGATCAAGTTTTTAAAAAAGGTATGAATTGTGATTTATGATTTATTACTTTTTATATATTAATCATGTTATAAATTTTAAATGATCTTAGCTTCAGAAAATTAAATACAAAATAATTAATAATATAGTTGATTGCCTAACAATAGTATTAGAGTTGTCTTTTATTTTAAAATTATTTGATTGCTATTGATATTAAATTATAAAATTAATTAAACAAAACCTTAATGATTAAAATAAATTAGACTTTTTTAATATTAAATGTTTAAATTGAAAGTTTTAAAATCCTATATTCAATTTAAAATTAAAATAAAGCATTAATACACCAATTTTCGAATAAGAGTTCATAATTATTTCTTGCATTGAAAACCCAAAATACATGAGGACTATAATTGTTCTAGAATTCTAGATGAATTGAGAGTGTCTTTAAAGAGAGAACAATTGGAATAGGCTCGATTGTGACTGAAACTAGTATTTACTAATACATGCGAGTAAATCTTGTTGTTGATAGTTGAGAAATTGTTTTAGATTCTTCTCTCTTTACGATGGTTTGTGACTATGATTGAGTATGAGGTTTTATTCTAGTTGACTACTAATGGAGGCTTTGGTGCTTAGGCAATTAGGAATAGAACTCCAAGAGAGATATAAGACAGCTTTTTGCATTCCAAATGCATAGTATCGATGGATTATTATGTCATTTAGACTCAAGGATGTTCTTTCACTATTTCAATGAGCTCATTCTCTCCAATACCTTAAACTTCATTAATGATATACTTTTATATTCCAAAAGCTATGAAGAACACAAGGCTCTACTTTTTGAGTGAGGGAGAGAGTAACTGAATTGGTTTTCTAGGTCAAGAGAGGAAGTCAGTAAGAGTATTATGATGACCTTTGATATAACAAAATGTGAATTTATAGCGGGAAAAACCATTCTTGCCATCGTAGCAATTGACTATCAAGTAGTGTCTTTTGTTAAGGCTCGAGAATCTTGGGAAAAAATGTATTGTCCATTTCAATCAGAAAGTGATAAGGACTGAGGTGGAAGTTGAAGTTTTTGATGTCAATAAGCCTCAACAAAGTTGCATCATGGGTTTCCAACCTATGTACCAGTCAAGTGATTTATAAAATAGATTCCATAAGAGATCAATGATAGCGCATTGTAACACTACATAAAATAACTAGACTTAAAACTATAGTTAGCGATGAATATAGGTCAATCCCATAGAGAGTGCGTGTAAACCTTTTGAAACGAAAAGAATTGGTGTTTAGGTTGGGGGATTATTTGATTAACAAAATAAAGTAAAAATAAACTAACGAAGAAAATTAAAGAAAACAATCAAAAATGAGAAAAGTGATGAATGCATTAGGGAAACAACCACATAAGCTCAAGTCATTTAACCAAGGTTATGTTATCCTTAATGATTCTACACGATTAGTAGCTACTAACAAATCTCAACATAATGATTATTGATTATATTAAAGATTCTAGCAATGGGTTTGTAATAAAACAATCTAATGAATGCATTAAGATCATTCTTACACAAAACCCAAACAATAAATATAGGATGACATAATCAATCCCTAAGAGAGTAAGAACAACAAACACATTGACAGATATACTTAACCATGTTCTTTGGCATCGATATCTCCTCCGAATTGGTGTTGGGAAGCTTAGCCCTCCATGGCCTCCGTGGGTCTCCAAAATAGCAAGCTCTCTATCGTTACTCAAAACCTATAAACCCTTAAAATGATTCATACCCTTTTCTGCCATCAACACTCTATTTATATTTAAAACTAAGGTTAGGGCACAGGTGGCAAAATTCACGAGCGTAACTTGATGACTCACAGCTATAAATGTCCTAGTTAAGGCTCACGACTGTGAGCCTCCCTTGTAGGTGTGACATGTGTTTCACGCCTATGACAAATTTGTCATGGGATTGAGATGAGTGTCATGACTATAAGTTATTGGTCATGCCCATGACTTATTTTTCATGGCCATGAGCTATTAGTCATGGCTTATACTCTTCATTTTATGCATTTTCTTTTCTTCTCTTTTCTCTAATCCTTCTCCTTCTTGTTCTATGAAGACAATTAAGTGTGCATCTCAAGAAGATGACTTAACAAGTTTGGTTTCAACTCACTTTAGCTATTATGCTTTCAAATTGTACCTAAAATCAAATAGGAACTAAAGTGAATGTCTTAAGTATTTTAAAATGTTGATCACTAACTGTCAAGGATTAAACATATCAATATGTAAGCACATATGAAGTTTCCCTAAACTTAGCTTTTAACCATCCTCGGGCAAAACATCAAAATCAAAGTCGTAAACCAAAACAATTATTCATTTTCTATATTTCCCAAGAATAGATAATCATACGAAAAGAGGACTAAACATGACAAAAACTCAACATTCAATGCCTTTACTCATGATCAATCAACATTCATCATCTTTAAAAACTGAGCAATCTAGAGGTAGACTTAGATAAATGTGTTTAAAGATGATAAATTCATGGGTACACTCAAATACCATTCATGATTAAGACATTCCATAACTTTGCATATCATTTCATTTTTCCACCACTAAGATTCACATGCATAATCATGAATTAAAAATTTTTAAAGTTGTAATATGGGTAAAGGTCAAGGTGAGATGTATTTGGGCAATGTAGCATAAAAGTCATTAAAGCTAAGGAAGAAAAAGTAACACTCAATGCAACATCAAGCACAAAAACGAACATTCATTAGAAACTGGGTACCATCAGCTATGATGAATGCAAGAACTATGCTTCACAGCTCAAATTCAAGTTCCCACACCACAATCCACTTGAATCATAATTAATTAAAACGAATCACTCATAAAAATTGATGATAACAATAAATTGAAACTATAAGGAGTGACCATTCAAAGTAACACCTAACTTATATGCATCATACTCACATCACCCATTCCATATAACTTTAGGAGAAGAAACTAATTATGAATAACTTTTTAAAACAATTGCATTTCCTCCTTGATAATTTTATTTAAACATATTTTTCCTTTTACTTTTACTTTTCCTTTTTCTTTTTCTTTTTCTTTTGCTTGTGCTTTTCTCTTTTTATTTATTTCTTTCTTTTTCTTAATAAAAAGTGAAAGAGGCTATATTAACGTGGGAATTTCATAGATAAGATGCAAAATCACATCATAAGAATCATAGCCAACCCACACATGCATATCCCCACATTTATACTTTTGTGCATCCACAATTATCAACAATTAACAAATGCTCCACTAGCTTTAAGGCTTGGGTAGGACATTTGGTTAGGTTTAAGGCATGTAATGTGTTTAACACAAAAAGAAATGATACTAAAGCTCAAGGGAGCTCAACAAAGGGAAGATTCATATCGATGAGTTGGTCATTTGGCTAACGTAGTTTATAAAATAAAGAATCCCTGTATCATTTACACATTAATAAATGTGATAAAAATGTGGTATTGAATAGAAAATCAAAGCAAAGTCAGGATGTACATGTCATGAAGGTCACACATACAAAAAAGATAATGACACTGATATAAATGCGTCAACCTATACAGGCACAAAATCTCCCTGACTTTTGTCTAAGATTAGTCACTAATCTTCTAAAGATAATGCATATTTACTAATCACAATAGTAAAAGTACATACTCAATTTTCCATGGATTCTTCTAGACAATTAACTCTTTAATCATGATTATATAGTCCTAAAGACAATAGAAAAAGAGAAACTGTCTGTTTGTTTATTTAACCCTCTCTCTCTTTTTGTTTGAAAACTTAAAAACACATAAGAAACAAACTAACATAAAAACACACATGCATATCCTAACAAATGAAAAAATGAAAAAGGAAAAGAAATGAATTTCCCTTGGGTTTCCTCCCACGCAGCGTCTTCGTTTAATATCGCTAGATCAACTCCATACTTTTCTCCTCATGTGACAAAATTACAATCTTCGGGTGTCACAGTATGCGCTTTCTCCACTTGAGGTTGTTCAGGATAGGACCCAAGTTGATGACATCTCATATTCAACATATTCCATATCTTTAGAATCTCAATCTCTACTGAGTCCCTACACTTTTGGAATATCTCTTCACCCTTCTCTTCCTTGTTTACTTTCTCTAATTTGTTAGGTAAAGGTGAAGGGTTAGTTTCAACAACAATTAAGAACTCAATACTCACCTTTGAGCTAAGTGATATATTCTTTTATGCTTCGAGCTCCTTCTCAACTTCTTATTCACGAGCAGCCCCTTGAGTAGTCCTCTCAAGATTCTCAAGCTACTCTCCACTCTATAAGGTTCCTACACTAACGTCCTTAAGTACACCTCAAGTTGAGATGGTTGCATCTCTTCTCCTTGTAGTTTTAGTTGGTTGATAGCTCCCGCTATCTAATCCATCATACTTACAAAGATCAGGAATTAGAATTGCATCACTTCCTGCTAAAATTGTTATATACCATCTTGAATTTGAATAATTGTTAGTAGTAAGAGTATTGACCAAGTCTTTCAGAGATGTACTTGAGTTTTGCTAACTCTTCAAATTTTGGATGCTAGACCTTGTATCTTGCAAAAATTGCCTTACATCATGTTGGAATTGTTCTATACCCTGTTGAATTTGCAAAGCATTAGCAACAAAAATATTAACTATTTTTTTATAAATATGTACCTGAGTTTGCAATAAAAAGCTTCTAGTATATGCGAGAATTGTTGTGTATCCTGTAAACTAGCAAAGAAGTAATTTTGCTATTTATCCCATTCTTAACTAAAGTTTGTATGATCACTCCAAACTTGATTATATGATTTAGAATATGAGTAATAGAAAAACTACTTCCTTTCATTTATTTTTTTAACACATAAACACTAAACAAAAAGTGAAAAGATCAGGAAATAATTGAAAAGAAATTAATTATAAACAAATAGGTACTCAATACCAATTGAAAGCAATAACAAAAACTAAACACTGTACTACTTAGCAACGACACCAAAATTGTGATAGCATGTCATAAAACTACAAAAAATAACTAGAACTAAAAGTATAGCTAGTAATGAGTCTAGGTCGATCTCATAGAGAGTGTGTGTAAAGCTTTTGAAATGAAAATAATTGGTGTTAGGGGGAAGGGTTTTGGTTTCATTTCAAATTAAAAAATAAAATGAAACTAAACTAACAAAAGCAAATTAAATTAAACAACATAAAAATGAGAAAAGTGATGAATAAGTTAAGGATCAGGTCATTGGTTCAATCTCAATCTACACACAATTAAACATGCTTTACTGAATTTTTATTCTCATATATCTCTTAGCAAGTATTAATCGTAGGTGAACAATAAGTTCTGTTGACTCCAACTTTCTCGTAGATCGTGTTTAATTAAAACAAGCTCTTTAACCGAACCTAGCTATCGAATAACATAGGATAAGCTCTCTAGATTTAATTGGACAGTTGCATTATGAGTTAGGAAAATAGATTGATCAAGCTAATAACCACATAAGCTCGGGTCATTTAATCTAGATTACATTATCCCTAATAATTAAAAACCATTAGTAGCTACTAACGAATCTCAACATAACGATTACGAATTATATTAAAGATTCTAGCAATGGGTTCGTAATAAAACAATCTAATGAACACATTAAGATCATTCTTACACAAAACCCAAACAATAAACATAGGATAACATAATCAATCCCTAAGAGCGAAAGAACAACAAACACAATGAAAGATATACTTAACAGTGTTCTTCGACGTCGATATCACCTTCGAACCGATGTTAGGAAACTTAGTCCTCCATGGGTCTCGAAAGGATGAGATGTTTTTCCCTTCTCCTCTTCCAAAATTGAGACTTCACTCCTCAAAACAATTCATACTCTTTTTGTCATCAACGTGTTATATTTATAGTGAAAAATTAGGTTTCGATGCCATGTCACAAAATTCATGCCTATGCTTGTTGAGTCATAGGCATGACAACTTGAGTCGCACCTATGCAAGTGAGTCACGATCATGAAAGCAAGAATCATAGCCGTGCATATGAGTCACGCCCATGATAACTTGTGTCATGGTTATGACTTCATAGTCATGGTCATGAGCATGCACTGCACCATAAACGCTTCATGTTTTTGCATTTTCTTGTTTCCTCGTCACTCTAATCCTTCTCTTTCTCGCTCCATGAAGATAATTGATTGTGAATCTCAAAAAGATGACTCAAAGAATGTGCTTTCAACTCACTCTAGCTCTTATGCTTCCAAATCATAACTAAAACCAAATATGAGCAAACGTGAATGTCTTAAGTATTTTAAAACATTAATCACTAAAAATCATGAATTAAATATATCAACAATTAAGCATATATCAATCCAAGGTAAACAAAGATTGACTTTTGTTTAGATTTCAAGTATGTTAGGTGAGACACAAGTCCTTCTTCTCTATATAGGTATCAATTCTCAAGGCCTGTTATTTAGAATTCTAAACTAACCAATCTTTTCTCATATAACATAAACCTTAATCTTTTCTCATATAACATAAACCTGAAACAAAATCTATAGTTTAAGACTTTCTGATACACAGAATCCTCATGAAGAGGCAAGTGTAGAGCATACTCGTCATTCAAGGATCAAGTGTTTAAGAGAGAGAAAACTTATAAAGAAGCCATAAAATACAAAATATACAATATTTTGATTGATATTTTGAATGGTTACAACAAGAAAGAAGTCTTGCTTTTATATGTTAGGCAAGAAGGATAAAGACTAATAATTTTAAGGAAAAGATTCCTATAGTACAATAATACATACTAAAATACAAAAACAAATAGTAAAAAGAAGAATTATTGGGAGACACTAGGTCTCCATAATATTCTTAGAAGATAAGAATATGATAAAAGATGAGAAGAAATCTTTCTAGTAAGGAAGCGGAGAGAGAGAGAGAGGGGTCCACCACTGTCATTATCTCAGTATAATATGTCCTTGGAAGTTGATATGCAAACAGAACTTATCCAACTAGAATATCAAATTTGATAATTTCTGAATTTAAAATATAATTTATACTATTATAAGTTAATATTTTTTTATTTGATATTACTTAGCTGACTTGGACATTACTTAGATGTGGAGCTATTATTGGAACTAAGAAGTTACAGTGTACTTGGCCTACTAAAAAGAAAACCTTCGAAAAGGTTGTCCTGAAACATTGTAACCAAGATAGTCCTAAAACATGACAACTAAGTGCATCTCTAAATTTTTTCTATAAATTTCATGTCAATGCACATCTATTTATCCATCTATCTATCTATCTATCTATATATATAATATTATATAATTTTTATCACCATTTTATAAATTTAAACAAGATTTATTCAAATAATATTATGTTAAGTCTACTACATTATATATCTTGATTTTAAGATTACTTACATTTAAAGGCAGTATAGGATAGTAGTAAATATAAGTACTCAAAAAGTTATATGATAAAACTTAGTTAAATAACTATCTTTATTGACTAAATTTCTCATACGCTTAAAGTTAAGTTTAGTTGTATGCAATTAATTGTTGTATGAAGAACTTATTACATTATAAAATCAATAAGTCCCTGTATCTATTCATGTTTGACAATTAAATTTAGTAAACATGTCCCCAGATAATTAATATTAAAATGAGTTTTGCTAATTAAACTCAATAATATAATAGTCTAATTTCTCTGTTTGAGCGTAGCTTTGTTTTTCGCATAGCCATAAAACTATGTAGATGATCATATATGTAAATAGAATAGTTATTTCAAATTATAAAAACTAAAAAGATTTAAATTTAAATAAATTAATATTTATCTTTTATAAGTATATTTTCATGATAAATTTATAATATCATGTACAAATTAATTTATGGTTTGACCATAAAACTTTTAATAATTTGTCTTTGAAGTATATTATAATATATACTTTTTGTGTTATTTGAGTTTATACTGATGTTATTCCGAAACCGAGTTTAGAAAAGTGTTAACGCGAGTGTGATCTTACTGATTGCATGTTGGATCTCTCTTATGCCAGGGCAGGAGGACGGGGGTATACAACAAGATGTATCTTGTAAGCTGAACAATGTACCAAACAACCTCAAATCTCTTTACATTTCATCAAACATTGGTCGGTGGTTGTTTTATATTTCGCCATGTCCCTTCCTTCCAACACAAAACGTAAAGAGTTCTAGTAGCAAAAGAAATTTAAAAAAAAAAACATTAATAAACTAAGCCTATTATTATCTCTACCCAAACTTAACTTCGAATCCCTTCAATTCCAATATAGTAAAAACTACAAAGGTTAGACTAAACATATACCCAACGGATGTTTCCAATTCACCCCAAGATTCAAACATCAACTAATTGTAATTCACCAGGGGAGATAATGAAAACATCATGGGCCAGATACACAGTGCTCTGGAAACGGCAACAAACCCTAACGAGTGAGAATTTTGAGAATAGGAATCCGAGGGAAGGAAAAGGACACGCTGATTCAGATACATAAGACTTAAAGAGAGACCTACACCATTAAGCACTTGCACGCTTGCCTACGAGATATAATTTAGAGCTGGTAGATCCATCCCGCGGAGGAGACAAAACCACTGGCAAGTACTCATTGGTATGGCATGGAAACACCGAGTTCTTGAAGTGATTTCTTAATGCATCTACACCCTGAATTATTGAAAGTTGCCACCGGAAAACAAGCAAACAACCAGGTACTTCCCAATCAAATACATACTAACAATAAATTGTAATAAGCAAACAAGATTCAGGCCTGAAACGATGAAAATTGCAGATTTCCAAAGTCAAACCTGAATCACTGCAGGAGCGACTGCACAAACTTTCTTGTTCCCATCCACCTGCCACTTGTAATTGTGGAAGCACCTGCAAAACCGTAATGCTGCAACAGGACTAGTGAAGTTCACAAATGCATAACCAAGGTTTGCTCGACGCCTGGTTTTATCAGAATAACCACAAAAGTAATCAGAAGCAAGAAGAATTAACAATAATAGTTGCAAGGAAAATAACAAGGAAAGGCTGTTCACCTGAAGTCCATTGGTAAATAAAGGAAATCATAAGCAGACTTGACGACGTCGGAATTCTTTTGAGCCTCTGTATTTTCTTGCAAACAGTGGGCATCCAGTATATGCAGCAAATCGTCCCGTCTGATTAGTAATCACAAAGTAACAAACATATAATTTATATATCAGAATTAGAACACGTATCCAATAGAATGATCTAAGTTTGTGGAGGGAAAATATGCTCCGCACACGGTAACACCAAGCGTGTTTTATGTCCACGTTAACAAAGACTAGGAATATCCAAGAGTCGAGCCAAATTGAATCGATTTGCAAAGCACAACCAAACTCAATAATTAAGAACAGTGAACAAGAAATACCAAAATAAATTAATTTAGTACTTCATGGGAAAATCGGGAGAGGGAAACTCACATGAACTGATTGGGAATGTTTTTGATCATCAGACTAGTTTTTCCTCGGAATGAATTGCCATCGCTGTCTTTTATATGACCAGACCGACGAACACCAACAACATCCCTACCATTCTTATCCAGCAACTCGCTTCGCTTACAACCTTTACCTTTATCCCGTTTGGAATTTTTTGGCATCCATAATACTTCTCCACAAAAGTGCCCAGTAACTTGTTTCTTCGTCCTTAAACGCGGAGCAGTGCTCCTAGAACACGAGGGCCTATCCTTGGTTGGACTCAAAACTGGGAAAGGCTGCTTCTGAACGTTGTAACATGCTGTGACACCAGTATACCCACAAGGTGGGAATGGAGGAGAAATATAAACCGCGTGATAAGGAATCGCTACAGTGCTAAATTTTAGTGCTGTTTTCACGTAGGGTTCTGCAAAGGGGTTTAAAGGTTTCGAGTTGGGAGTGTTAGGGTTCATGCCTGGCTAATGTGGCTGCGGTGAACAGTCAGTGTTAGAGGTGAAGATCTATGAACAAGGCGGTGTAGAACCGCTAAACACAATAAGGGGCTTGTTGAGGTTGCTGCTCAATGAATTTACGAAACTATGAGAAGTTTTGGTATATGTATGTATTTTTCACAAGTTTATAGTTATTGTAACACGGAGTTCTTGTGACTTGTTTGGACCGCTTAGTTAAAAGGGAAATAAGACAATCCGGCTTTGCCGTTGTTCAAAGACTTTAGAAGGGCTTTTGAGGGACATGAGGATCATATAACTTTCGGTATTTTATTTTAACCGTTTAGGGCTGCTTAACAAGAAGACAAATTAGTAACTAAAGTCTAGAGGGACAAATTTCCTTCGTCGGTCGATATCGATATCGTTTGCAGCGAAGGATTAGAACATATTAACGAAAAGAAATTAAAGAAAAAAGGTGGGGATATGGATGGTCAGCTTTAGAGAGCCTAGAGCATGAACCGGTGACCCCAACACAGTTGTTGCTTTGCTTGCCCCTGACTAGATAAACGAAAAGTGATTGCTTTTCAGAATCAGTCTTTCACTTTTAGGGATATAAAATCTCTGCAATCATGAAATTGGAACTAGAGATACTTATCATATCTTTTGCTCATTAAATGCTGCCTTGAGTAAGAGACAATCTTTTACTTGCCTTTGGCGGCGACACCTTGGGGACATCACAAACATCACTGTTCATGTCGCTTGTTGTGATTCAGTCTCCGGGATCTTGTATCTACTGGACCCTTCTTCACTGTCACAATTCGGTGTCTTTGCTTCTTTCATTTTATTATTGCAAGAAAAAATACAATTAAGTCTAGTCAAATAACTGTTATTGACATATGATTGAATTATTTAATAGTATCCTGAAGCACATGCATTGAACAGTTTATATTTCAATTAGAATGTGCATATCATCAACGGCTTACGCGCAATAACAACTAAGAAACTAAGAACCTGAACCTGAACTTGATAATAGGCATGCCATATCTCTTCAGAAATCAGAATGACGCAGCAGTTTCGCTTCATTAATTAATTCGAGGCAATGAGAGAGCGGTCCAAGAAATAATGAGGTAGTAACATTATAAGCTTATTACTTATTAGGCATTTATTGACACAATTTTGCAACCATATTTTCTTTCTTTGTTTTTATGACAAGGTTTAAACTTCCCTTCACGAGGCAATATAATGATTACACTACGCCATATTTGACAATACTCGCTCGCTTCTCCATGCTAGAAGACTGAAAGTTTTCTTCTTCTTAATTAAATTACTTTTATACCGAAATCAGAGGAAAAAAAATTCCTTTCATGTAGACAAGTCCACCAAAAACGATACGTTTAGCTTAATTATATCCAAGTTTACTTAAAATGACGTCATCTAAGTTTTATGTGGACAGTCAAGTGAAGTCGAATCAAACGAGGTGCTCCAACCCTTATTCTATATCTACTGCATGTTTTTATTTCTTTTATCAAATCCTACCTGTATCTTTTGTATGCTTTTATTTCTTCTATCAAATCCGTTACACGCTTTACCACCGATGAGAATTGAAACATCCTGCAATGAACTTTTCAGAGTGCTCCTGAAAGAGGTTTACTGGGTATTTATGAGAGGCGAACCGCCATCACCCTTCAAAGGTTTCGATGTTGCAGTTGGTATAGAATCCCGGAGTGGAAGAAAAAAGGACAGAAATCTCTTTCAAAGCATGCCACTTTTTGGCATGCTTTGTCCTGAGTAATGGGACTATAAGTGGCCATGTTTGCATTGTTAAGGTTTTGTTCTTCTCGTGAGCCAGTCTCGGACAAAACTCTGATATGCTTTACTTGCACTTTTCTCTTTTGTCTTTTGCTGAACCCTATTGACCCATTATATGTTTTCGGCTAAACTAATGCTAGAGAGGGATGAACTTCTGACGGGCTTGGAGTTAGGGCTTGACCATTCCCCTAGTATGTTACTCTTCCCTATGGAACTCGACGCCATATATTTTGTATTAAAACTGAAAGTCGAATGGAGGACAGATACAAATCGAGCTAGAGCTCGTTGGCACTTCAAGCTAGGTGTATTGGCTAGAATTTGGCCTTGCCAGTGGTACGGAGATATCTCACAAGTAGCAAAGAAAATGGATAAAACCATGTGCTTCAGGTTATGATTGCTAATTTCTCGACAAGGACAACAGCTTGCATATTGAGAGAAACAAAGGGTCGCTTCAATCTGCCCATACATGCAGAGCCCTGGGACAATCTAATAAGCAACCAGAGCACTTCTTTTTGTCATGGGCTAAATTTGTGGTACTTACTAACTACTAAACAGGAGCAAATCGTGAATGAAATGAAACCAAATCTCTTTGTCGATTGAGGTACAATATTATGTTTAGGCACTGTTTTCCATATCGGATATATACAGTAGGCTTAGTACTGGCTTACTCCGGAGCCTAATTTTGAAGATGAGAAAAGATAGATGGAGAAATTTTGTCAGGACACAAGTGACGCACCCCTTGCTTCAATGTCTCATTCTTTCTTTTCAGTCGTTCTTCGATTTTAGAGTAGTTACATGTTTAGTTATTTTTGCTTTCTTGTGCAATTAAGTTATTAAAATAAGCATAACTGATAACCGACTCAATATAATAAGTTGTAAATTAGAAATGAAGCAAAGCCTCCTTTGGCAATTGTTTTTTAGCTAACTAAATATATTTAGTTGTTTAATTATATCTAATAATCGGTAATTATGTTTAGTAATTAATAGATTGAGTTGACGGATTGAATGCTGAAAAATTAAGAAACAAAAAATGTTTTTATTCAAAAGTTATTGCAAATTATTAAAAAATAGAAATAGAAATAGAGAAAAAAATAGAGATAAAATAGAAATAGAGATAAATTTATCCTATTTTAATAAATTTCATTTTTTTAATTACACATACAAATTTAATTTTATTAGTAACTATTATTTAAATTCGTGAGATTAATAGTGTAACAACTGACCGACGAGACCCAGAGACTAGTAAGTAAGTCTTTGTTCATCTCTTTTTTTTGTTAGTTTTCCCATATTTGTTAACACCTCCAATTTCTTCATTAACTTTGATTCATAACATAACCTTACTTTGATTTGGAACAATAGCACTTAAAATCTTGAGATTAGTAGATTTCCATAAGAGGTGTATCAACCGATGAGATTAAAGACTGGTAGGTAAGCTTTTTTGTTATTGTCCGTCTATCTCTTTGATCAGTCTTCCCTCTTTTAGATTCACTCAACTTTTATTTTGATACACCTGAAGAAGATAGAAACATAGGATTGTACGAAAAGGCATCATACTTAATGGTTTTATTGTAGCTGCTTTAAAGAAAATGATTGTCATGTTGTAATACCCCACTCTCACAGAACACGTACTTGACATCTATAATAATATCCAAATATGTACCCCGCAATGGTGGTATGTTAGAATAGTCAAAATTTATTACAAAATTTTAATTCTTTAAAACAATGTACACATATGTGGAAATTATTATTCAAATCGGGCCCACTTTATTTAAAAATATTTCCATTCACAAGTATGTTCATCCCTTGCTGTAATAATATCTTGGGGTTTGCAGCGATAACTCAATATATCTACTATACGATCATTAACTAAAATATGTCTATAATTGACTAATTGGCGGGCTCCAGGAATAGCTGACGCCATACCCAATCGAAAAAGTATGTTATCTAAACACATTTCAAGTAATTGTAGTAAAAACTGACTTGTTGATCCTTTGGCCCTTGCGACAATACGAACATATTTAAATAATTGTCGTTCTTACTATTTTTGTTTAATAAGATACTAAAATGGATGATTGACTCATTCCATACTAGAAATAATCGCAGGAAATCTTTTGATAACACGGATTTTTATTTCTCAATGATATCCCACGATCAAGACAATTGGCTGAATCCCGTGAAACCATTTCATAGAAGTTCATTGATATCTTCTTTTTATAAAGCAAATCGACTTCGATTCTTGAATAATCTACATCACTTCTATTTCTATTTTAACAAAAGATTCCCTTTTTATGTAGAAAAGTTCTATATCAAGAATTATGATTTTACGTATAGACCCTCAATATCTTGTTCATTCGCAACATAATATTTTCTTTGTGCGGCGATAAAAAAAACATGCCTTTTAGGAGAGAGATACTATTTCACCAATCGAGTCACAGGTATCTAACACATTCATACCTAATGATTTTCCACAAAGTGGTGACGAAAGGTATAACTTGTACAAATCTTTCCATTTTCCAACTCGATCCGATCCATATTCGGTTTTGAATTAGAGATGTTAAAGATGATGACTCAACATCAACTATAACCCCTAGCCTTCCAAGCTAATGATATTTGGAATCGTCTTCGGTCTAATTCCTATTACTTTGGCTGAATTATTGGTAACTACATATTTACAATACAGACGTGGTGATCAGTTGGACCTTTGATTAATGATTAATTAACACCTTCTTTTTTTTTTACCTCCTCTCTTCTTTAATCCACAGGACGTTAAATTGAAATTGCTGTTCTATTTTTTTCGTATAATTTTTCGACTTAACCAAATACGAACAGAATCACGCTCTGTAGGATTTGAACCTATGACATTAGGTTTTGGAGACCCACGTTCTACCGAACTGAACTAAGAATGCCTTCTTATCACAAAAAAGAAGATTGTAAGGAAAAAGATTCTTTTTTTTTACTATATCTTGAATGCTTTTACTATCATATAGAGTATGATAAAAATTCAAGATTAGGTATGTCCCGTTTTTAATTGATCTCAGTTAATCCCTTGTTATTGCTTAGAGGCAAAGTCAGTAATAGGTAGGGATGACAGGATTTGAACCCGTGACATTTTGTACCCAAAACAAATGCGCTACCAAGCTGCGCTACATCCCTTTCAATTGATTTACAATGTCATTGTAGAGAATTCCTGTCTTGTTTTTCCAC
>JANIPM010000006.1:22510294-22526585 GCA_027478405.1 Erythroxylum cassinoides
ACTTAGCACAGAAATGGCCACTGAGAATTTTCATGTTACTGGCTTTCCATGGGAAAAACTCTGGCAGATTCAAGTTCCAGGTAAAGTACAGATTCTTATATGGCGTATTCTCCGTAATATTCTTCCATGTAGAGCCACTTTAAGAGGACGACATGTAGCTGTGGATGACACTTGCCCTATCTGTGGTAAGACTATGGAAACGACACAACATGTATTTTATTATTGTGACTTTGCCCAGTCTGTTTGGCTTCTCTCTACTGTAGGTTGGAACACTATCTCCTCTCTACAGGAATGGCTTTCGAGAGTGGTCTCATCCTTTTCGCATTCCCAACAAGAGGAGGTTTTTATGATAATCTGGAGTTTATGGACTTACCGCAACGAAGTCGTGTGGACATCACGTACTCACTCCCACCAATTTGTTCTAAGCCGGGCAAGGACAATTCTTTCTGAATGGAAGACGGCAAAAACATCCATTGTTCCACACATATCACTACATCAACGTTCCCCAATCTCTTGGGAGGCTCCAGAACCAAATAAATTTAAATGTAACATTGATGTGGCTCTATTGGATAATGGTTTCTATGGCATGGGTATGATAGTCCGAAACTCCCAGGGGGACAATTGTGTTGGGAAAGTCATGACACTACCAGGGTGGCGAGATCCACAAGTCGGAGAAGCTCTTTGTTTTCGGGAAGCGTTAAGTTGGCTAAAAACTTTATCCTTCTTTCCGATTTGCGTGGAAACGGATTGTCAGATCGTCACTCATTTTTTGCATTCCACGCTTGATTTCTCTTCATATTTTTCTATGATCATTCAGGATTGTAAAGCTCTGCTTCAGGAGCTCCCACTTATTTCCTTTGCGTTTGTTAGAAAATCAGCGAATCAAGTTGCTCATACGATTGCTAGGGCAGCTAATTCTATGCCTGGTTTCGAATGGGGGATATGTCCTCCTTTTTTTCTGTATGATGTTTTAACTATGGATATTAATAATATGCGCTGAGCGCAATCATTTTATCAAAAAAAATAGTTCCATATTCCAAATGACTTAGTTATCAGTAGTCCACAACTCAGTACACGCTAATTTAACCATCAGTGTCTCTTCTTAGTCGATTGAGTGTTGTTAAATTCGTATACTTTTCTGAAAGATAATGTAACGCAGTAACACAGGCAGCTAGGGCAAGGAAAGATAAGAGATAGAGAGAGAAGTTGACTATTTAGGAAGGGTAATGTGAAGCATTCATTAATATAAAAAATAACCTCATTTTGTATATAAAAAAGATTAATTTTGAATCGACTTATACCGCATAGATTCAGATCGAGCTTGATTAGAAGCTTAAATTTTTTAAAAGAAAATCTCGAGCCTAAACTACATTTCAATCAACTCGAACTAAATTTATTAACTTTAAATTGGGTCGTGTTAATTATAATTTTGATACACATCCTATAAATTTGAAAGATTAAATTTAGTATACATATAAAATTAAGATATATTCAATGATTAAAACCTGAACCGGTTTAACTGTCAAAATTTTGAGCTAATTAATTTTTTTAGTTCAGTTTTTAATTTTCAAATTCAGTTTACTTTAATAACTATTTTTCTTAACAATCGATCAGTTTATTAATTAATATGTTAATTTTCATTAATTAATCAAATTTAGGGATCAAAATAAATTAATTAATTTGCATTTAATAATCTTCTTTTTAAAATTAAATTTTAAATTCTTTAACTAGTAAAGATAATTTTTTGAATTTTTAAATTTATTTAATTTTTAATGGATTTACGGTCTAATTGAAGTTTTTAAACCCTTGTCACTTTTACTTTTTGTCCAACTTTTAAAATATTAGGTATAACTCACCAAAAGCAGATAGCGTGGCAATGAGGACTCAGTGAAACGTGGCGGCTGCAGTGTTTCTGGGCTTATAAACTTTGTTGTCTACTCACCGGAAGACAGCTTGGTCCAGTGATAACATAACGGCCTCCATGATGAGAAGATCTGCACTCAAATGAATTGGTCCATTAACTACCCATATTGAAACCCAATCCCCACAACCTTCAATTCTTATACAACTATGATACGCAAGCGGTAGTCACAGATTTCCCTATCTGATGCCCCATTTGAATTATAGCTTAGTCTCTGTTTTTTTCAAGACAAATCACCTCCAACAATGGGATCCACATTTCCTTGTAATCAACTTGCCATATTTTCTTGTTTTTTCATTTATTATAAACCACACACCGAGAACCTTCCTTTGTCTGCTTCACTCCACTATAATTTGTTTACTATTACTCCTTGGTCCACAGGAAGTGCCACTCAATCTCTTGTTCTCTGGAATTGTTTACACCAGCCAGAAAAACAAATGATCTGAAAGGAGATGCCTTTTAGAAAGGCACAAAAAAGTGAAAGGTCCCATAGTGACTTGTTTTGAGAATAAAATTTGGTACTTTTACGAAACTGAGACAACATTATTAGGATTGAATTGCACTGAAAAGCTTTCTGAAGATAATTTAATTAGTGAATACAAAATGAGACAAAAGAAATAAATACTAGGGCAAAGTGTCTCCTCCACTGCTACCTCGTGTTGGTTATGATTTAGACCCATGCCTTTACCTATCTTTTCAAAGTTGCACAGCCGACGAATAAAAAGGGTACGTACACACCTGCCTTCTTAATTAATTAGATTTCATTCATGTACCTGTTCCACCAAGTTTGTTTGGTTTTCAAACGTTAGCTTAATTAACTTTCCCGTGCTTTTTCGTACAGGATTGAAACTATAATTCCTATTAAGATTGAGAAAAAAAAATAGGAAAAAGTACGCAAGAAAGAGATTCACATAAGATGCATTCATATATCATAATTAAAATAAATTGCAATGACTTGACAATATTATGATCGAGTTGTGGTGTCCACGTCTTTTATAGAAGTAATTAATGTAATCTATGTACTTCATGATTCTGCAGCTTCTTTGGAAGTTAATTATTAAGTCACATCACCAGCGGTATATAGTGACCTCATCAGTAAAGAGTAAAATAATTTACCTTTGAGAAATTCCAAGATTGATCATTGCCCATGTATGCTGGATTTACCACTCATATGTCTAGTTAAACGAATAGATTAATTAATCAAGCTTTTGTACGCAAAATCTCTCGAGCAAGCTGTTTTAGATACTGGCCTATGTTGAAACTAATTAACAAAGTGCGTCCCAGTTCATCGATCGATAGTATCACTAACCTTTATGCAGTTTAGCATGTCTTCTTTATCAAGCTTTTGGTTTTATCGAATTTCCACTTTCCTTTCACCCCAATTCTGAAAGTAAAAATAGTCACACGAACATTGACTTTTGAAAGTTCTCCAATTTCCCATGAAAATTTCCAACTCTATACTTTGAGAAGTTGCTGAGAAGATGCACGTACAAATCGTAATTATGTCAACCCTAGGGAGACATCCACCTGTCATTAACAGGAGACCAGGACCCTTTAGTTTAGGACACTGTCGTGAACTTTTTCTTGAATAATCTCTATTATACGAATGTAAATGTAAATAGGAAGCATAATAGTTGTAAAGAAAGGGAATTTAATAAGCGTAGGGAATGGGTTGTCCCCCTTCTAACAAGCCTCATGTCGGGCATGAGTGTAACTTGAGGCCGACATATGGCGGCAACCCGGTTTAAGAATTTGGAAGCTAGAGAGCGGATAGGGCCTTGTCGATGGACGTGCGATTTATGTCAGCTTAGGTCATGAAATTGAATGCAATGGAATGTTTGGTGGAATCGTGTTTCTAAGTTAGGTATTTTCAAGGATTTCCTTTTCCGTGTGTAAAAGTAACTACTCCTTCCTCTTGTGTTTCAAGCTCCAGAGTTTGGTTTTTCTTTGTCTTCTTGGCGATCACCTTCTTTAATGCCCAGGTAAGGACAGCAGGAAAGAAAGTCATTAGCATTCAATTGGAGTACGTTGCTTCAAAATGTCAAAAGAAAACAGAAGCAGTAACTGCACCGGAAGAATAAAAGATTCTGCCTAAAGTTTGAATAAAAATAGACCCATATTCTCATTATTCATCATAGTATAAAGATGTAGAGCAAAACGAAAATTTACCTCCATTAAAGTTTCAGATTAAGTCAGTTTTTAAGGCACTTGTTAACTGCAATTAATTGAACTCCAGGTCACTGCCAAAACAATATATTTGTGTGTATAGAGATACATGTATGCTCTTCTTTGCAAGATTGTCTGCACACATGCGTAAGCTTTCATGCAGCCTAACAACATCGCCATCTGTGTGTTCGGTTGCAGCGCATTCATTATCTTTTTAATTGGGTACATCCAGCGGACAATAATTAATTAAGTCTGGTTACGTAACTCTATTATCACAAACTTTAATAGGCCATTGCTTGTTGTAAAGCTGGCATGTACACGAGCGTCCTGTCACTCCAGCACATATATTTATATATCCAGTTCTGCCTATAGGATTACATTTATTTCATTGTTAGTGAAATGGTATCCTGTCACAAGCATCCCCTTCTACAGAACTTAATTAATAGGAATTGAATTCGATTCCTAGTCTCCCTAATTTGCAGTGATAATTCAAAACCTAGGGTCTATTCTCTTTCTGGAAAGGAAGCTAGAAAAGTTTTCCCTATTGCAAGTAAATTTTCTTATCCTGGTTGATTCTATATATATACATGTAGCTCCATTCATTTTCCGACGTAATTTAGACAAAGTAGGCCATTATCAATGATGATTATCAATAAAGCAATCTAATAGAGATCATGTGGATTGGATTTGGGGATGCTAACAAGTCCATGAAATTTCAAATCTTCTCATTTGATTAAAAAACAAAGTTAATCTTTTACTATATTTGTGTTTAACTGTACACTTAAATCTATAAATTTTAGGAGTAATAAGTTCAACCTTAAGGACGATTTTTCCCTCAACCTAATAACTATTAAGAATAGTTGTTAAAAGCTCACAACTCAAGCATTTAAGTTCCTCTAAAATGAAGAATCTTATTGTATTAATTGGGATATTATCAAATATATGTGTTGAATAGGGTTGTCTTATATGAAATTTAACATCCATTAATTCTTTAAAAAAATTTATGTCAAACGATTCCTAATAATGTATAGGCGGTGGGAATCTAGCAATCATATAGTTAGTAAGATTTGCATTTAAATGTGGATTAGATTCTGATTTTGAGGATGTGAAAATAATGAGTATAATTTCGGGAAAAAAAAAGGTATATATCCAATTTCCTAATACATCCGTGACTTCCAGAAGTCAATAACAAGATCTGAAATCCCTTGCCCTTACCTGCATGTTGAAACGTATGATGATGTGGGGTTGTTTCAAGTAAGGAACAAAATAATAACCAGGACGATGATTACCCCAGGGATCTTATAATAAGGAGAGAGAGAGAGAGAGAGAGAGAGAGACCAGAAAGAAAGACGGTGACTTGCATGTTCTCTAAAGTATGGGTGTATTTAAGTGGTTACATTACATGCATGCATGTGGATAATGAAAGTACAGTTTCGTGGATTGGAATGGACTGCATATATATATATATGCATAACGCTAGACATCCTGATCAAGTAACCGTGCATTTTATAAAATATGGGAGAGAAATTCTTGGCGTCAGAGCCTTCCAGCCACCCAAATGACAAGACGGTATCAGATTCTGATAACCTTTTTCTTTTGTTCCTGAAACAGCTCATGAGCAACAAAATTAGCTATAGACAACACAGTGTTTATTACAATCTAAAATATCATTTTTGTTCGTGCTTCACTTGATGCTTTTCATAAAGAAAATGCTTAGACGAAACAATAAATTAAAGGTAAGCAGATTTTCTCTTTATTAATTTGTGGTGATAATAAACTTGTTGGCTAATGTATTTATGGATGAATGTTCGGATTGATTTCATAAATTTGTTGTATATGATGTATCAGAAACCAGAACTACTAATTTGCTGGTACTGAAATCGCCTCTCGAGACTTTAGTGTTCAATTTCTCACCTATCTATTCAAAGTTAGGAGAGGGTTTCATTTAACACGAGGGCTTCTTGTTGTCAAAATAATGGTCCACAAATTGGTACTTGTGAGCATGATGTCCAATTAAGAGAGTTAAAATGACATGAAAGTGATTTGAAGAATTTTATGTACATTGCATGATTTGAATCTTCTCATGTTGGATGCCTTGGCAAATTAGGGACCAATATCACATTAATTTGCTTGCTCCGAAGAGACCAATAAGATCTAATTTGTATCAAAACTGTCTTGAAAAATAAATTAGAGCGAGCTGAGAGATACAAGAAAAAAGTATGGGCAATTATAAGTTGACGTAGCAGCAGCGATCTGAAACCTTTAGTGTTTGTGGTTTAGCGTAAAACAGCAAAATCAAACAAATATAAATAATCATGCGACTCTTGCAGGCCTCTAGATACTATTGACTTGCCTGCAACTGCAACTGCAACTGCAACTGGAACATTCCTTATTATTTATTAGCAAAGAAGGAAGCCAAAAGAAACCCAAGTGAGTTACGGACCTCCTGGCTGACGTAAATTAGCCAATTAGGCATAGCGTTTGTGAACATTTCTAGACATCTACTTAAAAAATCCGAAACATAACGGATTGGCCACAAACATTGCACCAGATTATCCCTTTTTGTTTCCCTTTACTTAGCTAACATTCAAACCAAGGCTTACGAGGAAAGACGATTATTTTAAAGGCTGATTGTTGACTTAAATTTGTATATTAAAGCGTCATCTTTTTCTTGTCCAGTTATGGCAAGGACTAAGAAGCAGCAAGCAAGTAGCTAGCTGATACAGGAGGTGATGTAGGGGGAAAAAAATGGAAAAAGACAGGTTAAAATTTGAAAAGGAGGAGGCGAACGTGTAAGAAGTGAAAACATGTCTGCCACAGTCCGCGAATGTGTCTGAATTAACAAAGACAAGAGAGTACAACTGTATTAAATCCCTGCGACTAAACCAAAGCGCACGAAAACAGTTATTTCTTAGATGTAAGATTGAGGGGTTGGAGTACCTGTTCCTGTACAAATTAATCTTGTTTATTTATTTACGTAAATAAGATTTAATATACTAATCAAAAGTAAGATTAAATATGGTATGTATGATTCACTTTTCTCTCTTTATTTTAAATTTGACTGAAGCTTAACACCAGTTGGTGACGGGAGCAGAAATAATGAGGGAAAGATTCCGGGAGAAAGATGACAACGACACAGGCTCGTGCTGATGCGTCTCAGCGATCAGACAGTAGAAGGTCCCAACTCCAACAGAGACATTACCACCACAGCTTGCATCCGGACAACTGGTCTAGTGTAGGGGCTGCTTCGACCTCTCTCACGCTCTCCCACACTTACCCTTTCAAGTTTGACGCTTTGACCTGACCTCTCCAGTAAAAGTTAAACGCCTTATCTTACTTTTTATCCTTCACACCCATTCACCATATTGCCCTCCTAATTTCTCAGAAATAACAGTTATGTACGCCATTAACCATGACCCCGTCGGACAAGATCCGAGTGACTTAGCTGTGGTTTGTGCTCGAATTCCAAACATTCGCATTATTTGCGATATAAAAGATAAGTTATTTCATTCTAAAATCAATTATTGTATTTCAAAATTTTCTGGAATTTTTTTCCTCTTAAAAATTCCTAGCAAACAATAAACGTGCCAAAGAATATATTATTTTATCATGTTTATTAGTCTCATATGAGAATAAATTAAGCTTTTCATTACATTTTTATTATGTAATAATATTTTTTAAAATTATTATGTAATAATATTAATAGACAAATTATTATTTTTCAATTTTGTTTATAATTCATAATGGTTAACATATTGAACACTTAATTTGAATCATTTTATAACTAATCACAATTAATAACTTAACCCTGTACAGTAAATTCAGCATATTGATATAATAAAATTATTAACTAACACTAATACTGAGATAAAACATCAAAACTCAAGCACTGAAACTAGAGAGCCAACATCTACTTGCAGGTAATGATATCAAAAAATTAATTATTAATTATTAATAATAAAAGATCAACTACAACAATATCTGCTTTAAATCCCACGTGAAATGTGGAGTTTAGAGAAGCTCGGTATTATGCAGTTTTATTCATATATGATAAAAAGTTGTTCCTAGTAAACTTACATGTAACAAAATATAAATAAATATGTATAAATACTGTAAGCATATAAAAACATGTATTGCAAAATATAAAACATGGCAACGACTAATAATATAAGATAAAATAAATAAATAAATAAATATAAAAAAAACTAAGTACAAAAATAAATCATACCAAGCATTACAAAAAAATAATTATACCAAATAAGAAACTACTAAAGTTAAATAACTAATAGAGAAATACAATGTAATTAAAATATTAAGGTTATTTATACAACGAAAAACTCAAAGGAATATGTTTATAGAATTTTAAAAAATAATAAAATCCTCTCTCCGTAAAATTCTTTATCCCTATCTTAGTATGTTAAAGTGTTCTATTACAGGTCATACTCGCTGTAATCACTTCACTTTAATTTTTCTTGAGCCTTCTTTTTTTCTATTAGTCTCTAAATATTATTTTATTGTATCTTCTCATTTAAACATTAAGTTGTCACTTTTTTAACATCTCCACCAAACTCCTCTTTTAATTTATCACTAATACTAGGAATATGTGCTTATTTAATTGGTCAACACTTTACCCCATGTAGCACAATCGACTTAATCTCTAAACTTTAGAAAATAAAAATTCAATTATATTATAAAACTAAACAAAATTTTAATTTATGAATAATAAAATAATAACAGATCTTTATAATTTTACTTAGTAAAGATAATAAAAAATAATTATTAAATATAAGTATATATAATAATCAATAAATTATCTTACTTACAATTAATAAATATGTAATAAAAACAATAAATATAAAGAATTACTAGAAATAATGCCACGGCCCCTCCAGTGGTGTTTTTTGACATAACATTGCTCAATTATGGTAGTTATTAGAAAAGAGTAATGGATTGAATCTGATATTTAACTCCAATATGTATCCAAGATAGGTATTGGGCAGAGGAAAGGGAGGACAACGAAAGGTTAATAAAGAAGGGAAGAGAGGTAAGAGGCACAACTTTCACTGCTTTTCATGTATTTGACCCTTCCAGTCAGTCGTCGTCTGCCCTGCCTTTCCCAGTCAAAAGCCAAGGCCAAGTTTCTATATTACTACTATCCTGCACAGATAGGTGCCCATTCCTGCAGATATAAAAAAGGAATTATCGACACAGAATCGAGCATCATATCACAGAGACATAGAAAATGGTCTAACGAGACTTAAATCTCGTGCAATACTGCAAGTTAATTCAAACCTTTTTCCTCAAAATCTGACATCAACTAAATTCCATTAATCACCCATCTTTTCTTTTTTTTCTCGTCACTATAAGCTGCTGTACACTTTCTTATTCCAAGACATCATTCCCTCACCATTTCGAATCATCTCTCTGGGAAGTAATTCCCCTGTTCCCTATACCCTATCTGTCAAATCTTCACAAATTCAAAAACAAAAGCCCTTAATTGCTAATAATTAATCCAAAAAAACTGAAGAATCCCAATTCTATCCCCATCCCCGTTGATGAATATACAGGTGTACCCCCCATTCCGCCTTTCCCAAAGATATGGCCATCTTCAAAATTCAGCCATCATTCTGAAACACAACCTAAAAAACACTTGGCTGAGATCTCCGACCACCACCAGCTGTCTCCAAGACTAGAAATCTTTTGAACCAGGAACGACTTAGTTCCTCGGTATGACTAATCTCAGATACGAGCTATATCATCACATTTTGATGCAACAGTGTGGAATTCATTCTCATTACCACCCGTCTTCTATAAATATTCTTCCGATGAAATCACGGAACCTTTTAGAGTAGAGTTTTGGGTCCACAGCGGAGATGGAGGTAGGATCAACTTGTAAGGATTTGTATGCATGCTCCAATTTCTTGCTGATATCATAGTCCTGTAAGATATCGATGATTCCAAAATAAAGGACTACTTCATAGACATCACCAGAAGGGGTCAAGTAGCTATACTGATCAAAGTCACTTCTCCTCGCAATCCTCTCTGCTCTTGCTGGCATATTTGAGCCTAACCTTATCAGAGGCTTCCTGTGAGAAAAAAAAGATGGAAGGAACCAAGCAAGCAAATATTTAGCAAACGATGTCCTCATCTTTGGAAAGAATACAACATTGTGAAAGCATTGTTTTTAAGATACATTTCTATCATTAGTGACCAGGGTAAAAAGAACTTGATCAAAGAACTAAAATAACCTAGCTGGCAAAGATCAAACCAAGAAACAGCGTAAAGCCAGGTCTTATTATCATCAACAAAAACTGTCGCCTACAGACCTACCCCAACGATATATAATAAAAAACCAACGCCACCAGTCATTCCATTGGACATAATCATAATCAATAACAGAATTATTGGTATTCAGTTGGTCAAACAAATCCCTGGGTCAAATTACCCATACAGCAATATTAACTGAAAAGATGAGAACATACCGGCCAGCTTGAACTCTATCCATGTCTTGTAACTCTGCCTCAAGGAAACGACATCCTCGCATAAATTTCTCACTTTGATACGAGTCCTTTTTCCCTGCAGAAAGGTAAAAATGTTATGAGCTTGTAAGCCATAGAAACTAATCTAGAAACTGATACAAATATGAAAATCCTTTTTATAATGATATAGGGTGACTTACCAGTCCGCAAAAGGAACGGTGACAACCCCATTTTATCACAAGTATTGTCATCACGGAAGTGGAGACCAACCAAGAGACTGTAATCCATGATTCTCTCAGCTTCCAAAAATTCACAATCTCGATCAATTTGCCTGCCCATTCATTATAGATGTTACATCATATTTGTGAGCTAAAAAACTGAATTTCCAGCCAGATAGAAGTCATACAGCACAAACATACAAGATTCCTATAAACTTACTTGATGAGCTCTTGATACCAATTTTGTTGGAGACGAAACACAAAATTCAGATCCAGATCCTTGAGAGTAGTGGTTTCATCAATCTCACCCTCAAGCTTATCTGTGGTACGGCCATATGAAGATCCTTTTAGGTCAAATCTTCTGTGCATTCTGTAGTCTGAGCAGAACAAATTGCCCATAACAACGAAGCGAGTCTGGTTCCAAGAACACGAGATATGATCAGAAAAGGGAGGAAGTCCAACCCTTGGAGAAGCACGCTGAATTAACCTCACACATACCTTCTGTCCACCAATGGGTTTAACACAATGTACGCCAAAAAATTTTGTCACAAGGGAGTTTTCATAACGACGAACATGTTGGTAATAACTTGGAAGCATCTTAAGGAGCACCTAAACATAGATACAAAGACTTCAGAACCAACATTTCTGCCAACTTATGACTTGAAAGCAGTAACTAAAAGTAGAGTGGAATCCAAGCAACAGCAATTAACCAACTGCTAATAATCCCAAGAATTTCAAATTGAAAACTATTCACTAGTCATGCATTTGGGCGACTAACCTTGACTTCTGATTTTTTCACTGTTTTGATCATGAATCTATCATCCTGAGTAAGATAAAAGAAACTTCCACTCTTCCCCGGGGAAGAAAGCTCTCTGAGGGCATCATTCCCACAAATAGCTAGCATGTAATCAGCTGTGTCTACTTGGAATAGGTCCCTCAAATTCCTAATATGTTATAGAGAAAGGAAACAACAAAGAATATCATCACACCACCTTTCGATTAAAGATAAAGACTCAACACGGGAAGTTTATCAATTCAACACCGAGACAGTACTGACAAACCAAATGTTCACCCATAACCCATTTACACTGAACACAAAGAAAATCATATCCAGAAGAATAAATTCGTACTGTCATAGTAACTTACAATCCAAAAGGTGAATCAAACAAATTCTTGGAAAGCAGTACCTGAATACCATGGGACAGTAATCCTTCCACCGAAATTCCACTGACTGATGAGGAGGCGTAATCTTCGATCCTTCAGGCGGAAACCTGGTCCAGAACTTCTCCTTGGGATCAAAATCACTCGGTTTCAGTTCTCTAGTAATCTGGGCAAGCCTACCAACAGAGTACCTAGATTGTCACATAACACAGAATTAGAAAACAGCTCCTAAAACAACACACAGCTATACAAAAAGTAGAACTAAAAGATAAATACTCCAACCATCACAAACGCAAACCACCTTATGCCCAATTGCAAATTAAGCATCAAAACGTAATTCCTGTGCCCTTTAGAAATAGTCTGTCCAGGCTTCTTCACTTCCCCACCGTTAAAACAACAAGGCCCCCTTCTAAACTGCTTGATCCCGTCTCGATTCAACCCTTCTCTATAAATCTTCGAAGCCTCCACAGTATCAATTATATCACATGTGATATCCCCAGCCTCACCATCAGTCTCCCATATACAAATCCTCGGGAAACTAATATTACTCCCTCTCGCCGTATCAACCGAAGACCTCTTCCTCTGCGCCCCAGCCGAGGAAACCAAATCACTTTCCTTACCCTTCAAACAATGCTCTTTCCCATTACCACGATAAAAGGTTCCATTCCATTTCTGGGTCTTCACATCCTTGCTATTACTCCAACTCCCAATATAAAAACTTCCATCAGGCCATGTAAAAACCCCATCCCCTTTTGGCACTCCATTTTCCCATTGTCCGTTGTACCGATTCCCATTATTCCATATCAAAGCCCCTCTACCCGATATCACGCTGTCTTTCCACTCTCCGACGTACTCATTTCCACTCTTCCAAACATATCTCCCCTGTCCATCTTGAAGATTCTTCTTCCAATGCCCTTCGTACATGTCTCCATTAGCGTAATGCTTTTGCCCGTACCCGTGTTTGCGATCAGAGCTCCAGGAACCCCGGTAAGTGTCCCCGTCGGGTCCAATAAAAGTACCGTTTCCTTCCATACGACCCGACTTAAAATCCCCTTCAAATGTCGCGCCCGACGGCCACGAGAGCCTCCCTTTCCCCGACGCCTTCCCTCTCCTCCACTCCCCCTCGTACATGCAACCGTCCGTCCACAGATACTTTCCTGATCCGTGAGGCGCGTTGCTTGAGAGAGCCCCGATGTAGAGATCCCCGTTTGGGAGAAGCTTCTCTACGGAGGTGGTTCTGCTGCTGGAGACGATTACAGGGTGGCGGTTTTCGTCAAAGCTGCCGACAGCGATGGTGGTGGTCGGAGTTACTCGCCGGTGTGCGGAAGATGATCGGGTCCGGTTAACGACTATGGGTTGCGGAGGCAGCTGAACCGGCACTGGTGACGGTTGTTTTGCGATCTCTTTCTCCGTAGTCGTCACTAAAACCACTACCTTGTTGTTGTCTACCTTATCATGTTGTCCGGACCTCTTCTTCTTGGTGCAGGAAACGACATCGTTTGGCTCGTCTAGGAGCATTTTTCCCCATACAGACCCAGCTCTGTCTTCTCTCTCTATCTCCGTCCCGTCTCCTGCTTTTTATGAGTTTCGAAAGCTTCGGCCAGCGGCCGCAGAGACGAGCATTCCCGGCAAGCGTTAATAGTCTTCCGACACTCTAAGCTGGCGAAATTTCCTTGTGGTTTCTCTCTAACATCACTTTCTCTTTTAGCAGGGGGACTTTGTGTTTGAAGAAATAGGCAAGAATCCTACAACACACAACATAAAAAGCACAGCATATATATATACAGGGAGAGGGACAGGAATAAATAAATAAGCCCGAAACAAAATAACCTAATCCTGAGAAAAGTTAAAAATTTTAAAAAGTAAAAGAAAGGGTGAGGGATGAGCCGTGACTCGTGAGCGTCGGCTCTTGATGACTATGCTACGATTTTATAAAAATTTTCTTATAAATGTTTCTTAGGGATTTACATTTGCCCTAATTACATTATAAACTAGCGATCGATGGATGACGGTATTGCCTAGGATCTCTGAAAGAAAGGGCAGGTACTTGCTCGATATTATTCATACGCTTCGTTGGTATAAATGTAATGCTTTGTCCATGCCATTGCCATAGGATCTCCTTTTGCCATTCACTACATGTTATTCTCCCCAACAGTGGAAAGCTTAATTAATCATCTTACTGTAGTTGAAAAAATCAACATAATAATACCATTATTATTCCCTGTTTGGTTTCGATGCTTTAAATACTCATATCTTTGATTAGCAGAGACATCCTTATTTGTAAACAAATGCACCTCGGAGTCCGAATCGCATAACCTCATATAATTATTGCCAGCGTACACACAAAGTCTGTAATACCATAAACCAAAACACTCCAAGTAGACACAGTTTTTGTCTTTTTGTGCACACAAAGGAACCTGCGCTTTGAGTGACCCTGACCCACTTGGATTAACTGCCATCTAAATATGATTTATTGATCCAATTTAAGACATCCTTCTCAATCCTCCCTGTAGTGCAGTATATTGCTTGGACAATGCTGTCAATCCTCCAAAGTTAGTTCTGTTATGAATGGACGAAACAATCAGTAAGTTGCCTTTCTTTGTACCCATCAAATCAAAAGCTATACACAATTAGAATTGCTTACTCGAATCAGAAATAAACCACATGAATTAACAGCCACTACAACACAGTAACTCGAATCAGAACATTCACAGGTTGCTTATTCCCTTTTTCTCCTATGACAAGGAAATTGAATGAAATAACAAAATAAACATGAAACATCATGTGCAACGTGCCCGTGTAGGGTAGAGGCCTTGGCTTGACTATGTGGCTTCTGTTGGTCTCGCAATGCATGTGTCTTCATAAATTCCAAATTGAATTCCCCTGTTATCCTTTCGTGACCTCTCCAATTAATTAAGGTCTCCGGGGCACAAAGCCAATCCATGAATGCCCGAGCCGACGTTTCCTTCCAGCTACCCCTCCTCCGTCATTTTCCACCAGCTCAGGGAGCCTCCTTTGGTTTCTTCTTTAAATTCCCCGTTACCTTATTTTTCACATCCAACTGTAATTAGATGTTAACGTCAAATTTTATTAAGTAATCAAGGCCCTCCTATATTTAACTAATAATATACATACTCTCCAGAGTCTATTTCTTATTCCTCTGCCTCGTTAATTACGATCCAAGTGTTTGTGATCATTTTGTCTGCTTGCTTCTTTCTTGACAGTGAAGGTATCTACAATACATTATGGTTGGGTCGGTCGTGTTGGGTCCGAACTCAATCACAACGATTTATGGGTCGATCAGTCTATCTTTCAAAGATTGGTCTCACGCCAATCAGCTAGGCAAAGCCCAGACTCAAGGCCAGATATATACAGCCCACTTGCAGACGAAAACCTCCCATGCAAATGTAGAAGTCTACGTAAAGACTTAAACCTAGCGTCCATCCCATATATAAGGTATGATTTTATCACGATGGAGGTACGGACTCATAACCCTAGCTTTCTCTGCTTACAGCGAGCCAACCCTCACCAAAAAAACTAACTTGAACGTCGGAGGGGCTAATTGGGAAACAACCCCGACGTGTCTTCTTTGTTTTGCAGGAATCTTCAAGTCGGAATCTCGTAAGAAGCAGCCAACTCCATGGATCCAAACGACAACGTGCAGTTCCGCCAAAATCAGGCTGAACCAATTGGCACCCACCGTAGGGCCCGACATCAGGGCACCATGTCTAGAAACACGCAGATCAGTCAGGCGGCAGCAGCTAACCCTGATATAGCCGCTGTGACGGCGCTGGCGTTACAACGGATGGGTTTGCAGCTACCTGCCACCCTGCCACCGACACACCATGCTTCCTATACGCAGTCTTCGGACCCAGATAATCAACCCCAACCTCCAAACCTAGAAGAAAAAGAACAAAGCATAGCCTTGGAAGATAACGCTGGAACCAACATGTGTTAAGTCAAGATGACTTTACTGAAACATAATTTTGAAGTATAACAAAAAGAGATTAAACAGAAAGACAAACAAAGCAATCGCATACAGATGAAAGACGCAGACGAAGTTGAACTCAGACATAGATGAAGTCGACACAAACAAAGTAAGACGAAGAAAAGACATATGCAAAGCAGACGCAGATGCAAAGCAGACGCAGACGCAGACGCAGACGCTAAGCAAAACAGACGCAGACGCAAAGCAGACGCAGACGCTAAGCAAAGCAGACGCAGACGATAAGCAGACACAGACGCAGACACAATAAAGAAGCAGACGCTAGAGTCAGTTTGGGTTAGTTACAGAACTCAACTGATTAACCGCTTCTTTCAAGATTCAAGATTCAAGATACAAGAAT
>JANIPM010000006.1:22555934-22567604 GCA_027478405.1 Erythroxylum cassinoides
CTCATAATATATTATTAACAAGTCATAATGTTAATACATGAATCACAACTATCCATTGGCCTAGGGCACACTACTAATAAATGGAGATGCACAGGTGTGGTTTCTTAAGCTATATAGGGATAGACGAGGGATTACATGGGAGGACTTTAAATGACAATGCCATCTCAGATTTGAACTTACAATCTAAAGTAATAAATTGGGTGAACTTGTAAAACTTCAACATCAGGGCATCGTGGAAGAATATCAACGCAAGTTTGAACAAATTATAGCCCGAGCAAGTCCACTTACCACAAAGTAAGATGTAGACATTTTTATTAGTATGTTGCAGGAATATATAGCAGTCGAAGTCTAATTACACATACTCAGAGATTTAACTCATGCTATGAGCTAAGCCCGTTTATATGAGAAATGGGGAGGATCAAGGAAATTCATAAACCTCCCTACTAAATCAATTCCAAACACAAACTCTCCTTTTAAAAACACGCCATCCTCTTCTTCTAAACAAAACCCAAAATTTTTCAAACATCTTACCCATTCTGAGATGGATGAATGCAGGGCTAAAGGTCTTTGCTTTAATTACAATGAAAAATATATTAAGGGACACCAATGAAACGCCTCTTCTGTCTGGAAGGGGTTGACAAATCAATACAAGGAGAAGATGAAGATCATGAATTAGAGGAGAATTTCAAACCATAAATATGACTATATGCCATGATAGGGGTAAGTTCAGGCAGTCAAACCATATAGATTCAGGGGATAATCGGTGGCCATTCCTTGATCATCTTGATCGATTTAGAAAGAACACATAACTTCATTAAGGCCCTTTGGGCAAGCAAGTTGGGTCTAGTGTATGAATTTGTTGAAATGCTCGAAGTGAAAATTGCAAATGGTAGTAAACTCAGATGCTCAGGTCAGTGTCGTGATGTGCCTCTTTCTATGGGTAATGAATTAATTTGTATTGATTTATTTATTTTGAGCTTGAATGGAATGGATGATGTGTTAGGAGTTAATTAGCTTCATTCACTTGGACCGATTTTGTAGGATTTTATAGCCAAAGTCATGATATATAGACAGAATGGTAGAGTTGTGGAATTGTAGGGAATTAAGAGTCCATTTCTACTCCAAGTGCTCAACTTCAATTTGTTGAACTTCAGTTCCTACAAGATACAACATTGGATTCAGTTGTTAGTGAATTGTCACACCAAAAGGGATACCACCAACTCGTATATGATCACCAGATTAACTTTGAACCAAGAACATGTCTAATAGTGGTTTGGCCTTATAGATATCTACTTGCCTAGAAGGATGAGATTGAAAGGAAGTGCAAGGCCATGCTTATGCAAGGAATCATACGAACTAGCCATTCTCCCCACTCATCACCTGTGCTTTTAGTCCTAAAGGTAGATAATACTTGGAGATTGTTTTGGATTATAGGGCCTTAAACTCCAAAACAATTAAAGAAAATTTTCTCATTCCGATGATTGAAGAGCTATTGGAGGATTATATGGGGAAAATACTTCACCAAAATTGATTTGCGATCTGGCTACCACCAAATTCGAATGTTTCCACTAGACAATGAGTAAACGACGTTTCACAACCACCATTGTCACTTCAAAATTTTGTTAATATTGTTCGGTCTCACCAATTCACCAAGCACCTTTCAAGCCTTAATGAATGAGATATTTCAAGATTACCTTCATCAATTCATACTTGTGTTTTTTTAACGACATTTTTGTCTACATTAAGATTTGGGAAGCTCATGTGGTAGATTTGCAAATTATCTTCAACTTATTACAAGCTCACCAATTATTTTTGAATAAGACAAAATGTTTGATTGCTTAAACACAAATGTCCTATTTAGGACACATTATTTCAGTCGAAGGGGTGGTGGTAGACCAAGAAAAAATTGCAGCAATGATAGATTGACCAAAACCTAACACTGTGAAGGGACTACATAGTTTTTTGGGACTTAATGGCTATTATAAAGAATTGTACTGGATTATGGAGTCATTGTAGCTTCCTTAACATCAATGCTACACAAAAATTCCTTCATGTGGACAGAGGAGACATCTATTGCTTTTGAGAATTTAAAGGTGGCTATGACTAGAGCACCAGTGTCAAGCTTACCAAATTTCTAGAAATTATTTATAGTGGAATGTAACGTCTCATATAGGGGTATAGGAGCAGTTTTCAACAAGATGGACAACCAATAGCTTATTTCAGCAGGTCATTGGCTTCTAGCTTATGAAAAGGAACTCATTATATTAGTTAAGGCAATCTATCATTGGCTAGTTTATTTATGGGGAGACACTTTTAAATACAGACTGATCATTAAAGTCTCAAATTTTTGTTGCAGCAACGTATCATTACCTCACCTTAACAACATTGGTTAAGCAAATTAATAGGGTTTGATTTTTTTCGAAGTATAGAGCTAGAAAATGCATTACAGTAGCAAATGTTGTCTTAAATCAATGTTGACATCTATTACCATTCCACAATTTCCTATCTTTGAGTCCATCCATATTGAAGTCCAACAATCTGATCAGATACAACAACTGCTTCAGAAAATCCAAGAAGGTGAAGCTGTGGTTTTATAGGAATACAAAATGGATTGATTTTCTTCCAAAAAACGAGTGTATTTGTCACCCACTTCTCCTCTTATTCAATCAATCTTTGGTACTATTCATGATAATAGTCATGAAGGGTACCAAAAGAGTGTTTACCGCATTGTTAAAGACTTTTATTAGAAGGGTATGAAAACCTCAGTTCAATCCTTTGTATAGCTATGCTTTGTTTATTAAAAATACAAATAGGAACATTTGCACCCAATTAGACTTCTACAAGCCTTACTAGTTCCTCTATAAATTTGGTCAGATATTTCCACGGATTTCATTAAAAGGTTACCTACTTCCTAAAGTAAAAATGTTCTATTGGTGGTTGTGGATTGTTTCTCCAAGCATGCCCATCTCATCCCTCTCTCTCATCCTTATAATGTTGTAAGTGTTGCCTGTCTTTTTTTTTGACAAAATTTTCAGGCTCTATGGTTTACCTGAATCAATTGTTACTGACTAGGATGTGACTTTTACAAACTCCTTTTGGATTGAGTTGTTCCATTTAAGTGGTTCAAATTTGGCTTTAAATTCTGCTTGCCACCCACAAAGTGATGGTCAGACCGAGATTGCAAGTCAAACAATTGAAATGTACTTACATTGCTTTACTAGTGATTGACCTCGTTGCTAGTTTTAATGGTTACCATGGGTTGAGTATTGTTATAATACCATCTATCATTCTTCCTTAAAAGCTACACCTTTTGAAGTGGTTTATGGTCATTCTCATCCAACTATACTCTCCTATATTCTTGGGTTAGCCAAATTGGAAGCAATCGATCAAGAGTTAAAAACAAGATATTTTGTGCAAAAAGATCTTAGAGATTGCCTTCTTCAAGCTCAAAATTCCATGAAGATAGCCTACGATGTCAAGCATTAAGATGTCCAATATCAAGCTAGAAATATGATCTTGCTTAAACTCCATCCTTACAAAAAACTTAGTCTTACATCACACAAGTACACCAAACTCTAACCTCGATATTATGGCCATTATGGAAAAAATTGAAAGTGTGGCTTATAAACTGAATCTCCTACCATCTTATAAATTACACCCCATTTTTTATGCCTCCTGTTTAAAACCATTCTATAAAAACTCTGTTATGGTTAAACCTGTCCTTCCCTCTATTTCAAAAGGAGAAATCCTCCTCAATCCCCAAGCTGTTCTAAAATATTGTACATTTAAAGGCCAACTTTATGCTTTGATCCATTGGGAAGGCCTTTCATTAGCCGAAGCTTTATGGGAGGAAGTTTCCTCTTTACGCCTTTGTTTTCCTTCATTAACACTTGAAGGAAAGCACAATTTTGATGGGAATAGTAATGTTATAAGCAATAGTAACAATCATGTGACAAAGTGGGTAGGTTATTCAAGGGAAAGGTATAACAGAGGCGTAATCTAAAGATGAGTAACTAGTTGAAGTTTGAAGTATTCTTAGTCTAGTAGACTAATACGAGTAAGTACATGGGGAGGGGGTATACATGGGTGAATAAACTGAATGGGTTGTTATTTCTTTATGTAGTAACAACACAATATCCAAACAATCAACTATTATTCTATTGATAACAAACCAAAATTTTGAAGAGTCTTGCGACAGTCAGCGAGGAGGAGGAGGAGTGAAGAACAACAATTAAACTCCAACAACAGAAAAGCAAAAGCAGATGACACGCGATGAAGAAAAACAATGGAAGAAGAGGTGATTGAGTGAAAAATTTGCCTAAGAGTAGAGAAGAAGAACGAACGAGTAGAGACATAGGCAGTAGGCTAATGTTGAGCTGAATGAAGGGAGGGGGTGACTGACTGATCTGTGTTTAATGAGGAGCATAACGATATTGTTTTGCTTTTTTTTTTAAAATGTAAACAACAACAAAATGACGTCTTTTTGCTGTGGACAAGTTATTTCTAGTTATAAAAAAAATAACGTCGTTGCACTATAAACAAAACGATGTCGTTTTGTCTCATTGCGGGTCAAATGCCGGGTCAGTTGGCCGGAGTCGAAGCCCGACCTGTGATTCCACAAACCAACCCCTTCTGACCTATGGGTCGGTTTGACTGAGTCAGGTTTATTACCATGGGCTGGGTCGGGTTTTTTTTCCCATTCCTTCATAGGTGTAGTACTTATTGCATTATTTTATTGTCAAAATTCTCTATTCAAATCTTATGGTTTATAAGGGATGGCATGTAAAAGAAAAAGTATTTTCAAACTCAAAATTTTATCCTCAAACTATTTTCTTTTTATGAGATCATTGGGCTCTCTCTAATTGAACCCTTTATTTTCTTTACAAGATAGGTCGCAAAGGAAGAAAACCCAAAAACAGTATGACTACAAATTCCACAGGCTAACTCGATCACAAGGACGGGACCGGAACAGTACAGCATACCGTACCAATACAGCATGCTGAATGACAAAAGTTGCGGAGTAAGATGACTATAAATTAACCCCTTTTTCTTTCTCAACCAGGCCACACAAATTTCATACTTCGCATAATGTATGGATAATTGACACTAATGGAAGGTTTAACATCTCCTGATCCAACTGTAAGAATACCATCACCTCGACAGAAAGATTTCCTAAAATCAGACCTGTTACTTTTGAAAGAACCTGAAGACAGGTACTACCGATTCCCGAGTATCAAAGACGTCAATCTCATGATCATCAGTTAATTTCCCTGCGGTATCAACCTCAGATTTGGAGTCACGTCCTTTTGGAAAATGCACAAGCAAATATGGGGTGAATATAAGGGTCACTCTTGGACAACAGTGAACTAAAAATGAAGAAAGTGAGGCAAATGATAAGAGAGATTAAAGCTCTAGGACAAAATAAGAAATTTAAACTGAAAAACAAGCATTAGAATAGAAAACTACTTAAAGTTCATCAAGTTTTGAGATAACATCCTAAGAATGGAAATAAACTAAAACAAACATATTACTTTTACATAAACCATCCAGTTAGTGTCAATTTCGGAACTATGCACTTAATTTAATACTTCAGCAATACTAATCTAGCAAGAGCTGAAGATCCCAGATGAAAAGTGAATGTTTACATCAAAAACAGGAGACTTGTCAACTTAAAGAATGTACGTACCAGACATGAGAAGCATCACAATTAGCTATGAAAATGCAGTCACGAAAGCAGTACAAAAATGCCAAACCTATTTTCTTGATTTCCATGAACACTACCAATCCATGAGTTAATCAACCTAAACATGAAGTTAATTTTTCAGTTGCACAACTCACTACTGAGCTTAGCCTGTCTTAGCGTAGAAGAAACTCCATCATCATTCAACTGCCTTTGGCTCTCATCTACCACAGTATGCTCAAGGTCAAACTTTTCTGTTTACATAGTGCAATGAATAAGGAATTGCTTAATAGAACAAAGAAAACTGAAATGGCCCCTGTGTCGACATTGGCAGATGAAAAAATGAAAAACAAAGAAACCTTGATTTAAAGCAATATTTAGTTATTTGCAACAACTTTAACAAATCAATTTCTTGAATTCGAATCCATATAAATCAAGGACAAGAGAGTTTGCAAGATTAGAAGCACCCGATTTCATTCTAAAAGAGAAAGACTAAACCGTAACTGATTAAAGACTTTAGTTCCTTATAGGCTTTCACAATCCTATTTCAGAAACAAGAGGATATAAAGGAGCTTGTTATGCCCATGTTTCTCAGCAGAACAGAAAAGTTTATGCATGCTGCAAGAGCAATACTACGGCCAGAACGTTATGGTCTCAAAATTTTGCTATAAATTCATTTACACCGTAAACATGCTTTTTCAATCAGATTATAGAGTTTTTAAGAAGCCAGAAACAATAAGGGAAAAAAAGGATAACTAATCAAGCACGTCATGGTGAACAGTTAGTTGAAGAGGCAACTACTTCAACTGGACATGACAATATAACAGTACTTAGCAAGGTAAAAAGCATCAGCCAAACTTCTTTTGCTTCGCATTGCGGATTTCAAGATCATCAGTCTTTGAAGAATGTGCATACATGTAAAGTCACTATCCCACCTAAGAACTGATGCCGATGCATCTAAGCATCGGTTAAAGATTAAGGTCTACAGCTATATAAAGCACTGAAACACACTTGGGAAGACAAGAAACAAGGAACTTTTCTAGAACCTCCTACATTCTATGGCTCTTTTAAGAAGCACAACCAACAGTTTGATTACCATCACCAAAAGGTCCATCATCACAATCATTTTTATCATACAAAAGATGAATACCATTCAACTTTTACAAAGGCCACCAATTTTCACCAGATCAATTGCTACCAAGTAAAAAAGAAAAACTCATCATTGTTTACATACTTTTGGTGCTGGACAAAAAGAGAAATGCGTGAGCATCTTCTAAATCAACTACTACTAAACAACAGGAAAAGGAAGATAAAGCCAAAATTTCAACAAATGTACTATATTTGAAAATGATATAACTTTTTTAGGAACCTGCCTTCCTTCACAATGTAACGTATACAAAAAATTCATGGAAGATGCCAAAAGGCAAACAAATATTGCAGAACTCGACCACCATCTACAATTCAATTAGTATTTAACCTATATCTTTTAAAGAAAAACATAAGAATTTTCAACAATCCTTCAAAGTAGTAGAAACGGTAGAAACAGAAATAGAAGTAGAAAAGCTCTGAGTTCGAATGGCATTTTGCTCTCTACACTGCGTTACATGTACCTCTAACTGCCGCATTTTATCAATGAGGAGCGATTGCTTTTGTTTGAGCACCACAATCTGGTTCTGAAGGGCAGTAAATTCACTCCTCATGATCTGGTCACAGTCCTGGATTGCAGCTGCCCTGATGCCCTCTTCTTGAAGTCTCTGCCTCAATTTCTCGGTCGAGACAGCCACATTGTCCGAGGGAGCCATCAATTCACTATTAGACATTCGTGGGAACATGCCCTTCACTGCTTGCAACGCTTCCACCCAACTGTTGCGATCCTCGCGCGTTTCTGCTCTCAAATGCAGCCTCTTTGTGCCTGTGAATATCGAGAATCTCTTGTCGTCGGATCCACTTGCACAGATTGAAGATACCTGTAAACATCAAAGGTAACACTACCTTTTTCAGGAATCGACTAATTTCCTAATACTGTTGTAGAAAAATGACAAATAACAACAATATCAATGGCTAAAAAGTACCTTTTATCCTGCAAACAGAATCCCTAGTCAATCGCAATCAATTGTTTTTGGTTGAAAGAAAAAGGGGACAGAAATTCGAATCAATAAAATCGAGATGAAACGTGTCGATTAACAAAGTAAAATTTGAAAAATTAAAACTTCGACAAAAACGGTCGTTGAAAATCAAATTATCCATTGTAAATAGCTCCAATCAGAATTTGGGTTGGGGGTAGCGCCAAAAATTTAAAACGAGTTGAACGAAAGATTGAACTTAATGTAGGAGCAGGAAATGAATGATAGCGGATTCTGGGAACAGAAAACCTTGAGATGAATTTCGCCAATTGGCTTGCGGTTGAAATGAGAGTTAACACTGTTAGTACTGGAAATCCTTTTCATAGACTCTTCACCAATGACGTTCGATCCTCTCTCAGTATCCAGATTGACAACGATCTTATCATGTCCATCAATATTATAATAAGAAAACACGCCGTCCTGCAACACGAACCATCTCGGCCTCCAACCTTTACCATAGTTCACCCACTTGTGCAGCACCCCAGAGATCCCGTTCCCTACGAAACCGTTTGGCTTACCGTCAACTTGCTGGATCCACCGAATATTGCCGTTAGAATCGAGACTGCTGGAGGAAAGGAAGTGTGGCTCTGATACAGTGGATGAGGTTGATCGGGCATTGGGGTGCGATCTGGATGTGATTGCCATAGAAATGGCGGGTAACGGAGAGTGATCGGAAACGGTGGAGATGCAGCAGAGCTGATGCATGGAACGAGTCTCTCAGCAGCAAGAAAGGTGAAGAAGCTTTTTCATGTATTGGTTTATTTTGTGGTGAGAGAAAATATATTAGTGAGCGAATGAGAGAAAAGAAAAGGGTCACGTAACAACAGAACACAAACGCTGCGAGAAGGTCGGAGGGAGAGAGAAATATTTATAACGCTTTGGGACAGGGATGGCATTACTTGAGTGAAGATGCACGCACTATATTTCTGACACGTGTATGGACTGGAGCATTGATTCATGTTGGTAATTACAGTCCGTCGGATCGTCCTCGTTAATTACGATTTATTACCTGGAACGGATTTCGTGTTGTATTCCTTATTATTAGTTGGTTGAATGACGTATTCTACAAAACAAAGCGAGAATGGGGTTGGGGATCAGAATATTTGAAAAGTTTTATCTAATAAAAATGTTAGAAATACTCCCACGCTAAGGATTTGAAAACAACAGGTAGGTTCAAATGCTGGGAATATAGTTTTAGACATATTAATGTTTATATTGTCCACGCAGCATGGAACCTCGAACGATGTTGTGTGTCTGTAAGATCTAAGATGGACGAATCAATTAACTAATGGTTGTCGTGGCATATTTAATTGCGGAAAATAAGTTAAATAACATTTGTCGTTTGGTAAGTGATGCCTATATTGTTTGGTACTTTTGGCCATCTCATCGATAACATTAATCATTAAATTTTGCTGTAGCATAAGGGATTTGTTTATTTGACATAAACAGGCTTACCTTTTTGTTTGTTAACATGTCAATATGCTCTCTATATTCGTTCGTGTTGCTCAAAATCACTGGGGTTAATTACTAAAAAAAATTCAATTTTTTTAATTTTTAAATTATACTCCAAACTTTAAAAAGAAATAATAAAATAATAAAATATTTATTTTTTTAAATTTTAGTCTTACATTAGTCTTATCGTTATCTCTGGTAACGTGACGGTGCCACATGTCAACGACTCTCACTAACCAAACACGTAGGTGTCATTAGGAGAAGCTTGTCTGATTAGCAAAACGACATCATTTCGCTAATGATAGTAAAACAACATCGTTTCGACTAACCCAGATCTCTGTTTCTGTTGATCCTCCTTAAAATCTCCAATCTGTAACCTCACCCACGAAATCACTGTCTTATGAACGTTGATGGTGCTTCTTCTATTCTCAAACTATGACTTCCTTTGCTAGAATTCTTGCAAGGCCGATTAGGGTAGGATTCATGTATTTATGAAATGGTACTTCTTTTATTCTCAAATTGTGAATATTTATGAAATGGTATCTTTTGTACTAGGATTTGAAATTGAAATTTGATAATCGTTCCCAAATCACAGAAATCTTTTGTACTAGGGTTTGAAATTGAAATTTGATAATCGTTCCAAAATCACATTCTAGAAACACAATGTGATTCTGTTCCCAAATCGCATTGTGCTTCCAAAAAAAGTTCTCCCTTAATTTACGTGTCCTCTTAGTTTCTCACTTTTTTTCTTCATTCATAGTCTAGCTGAACTGGGAAATTGAATAGTGGCAGTGATTAGTTAAATTCAAAAAAAAAAAGAAAAGAAAAAGAAAATGTGGTTTATTTTGTTATTAAAACGAGAATTGACTTATATATGTACATAACATCTCTTACAAACAGTGGCGAACTTATCAGTTGATCAATTATGGAGTATATTTAGTAGAGGAAGGGATGGGAGGTTAGATGAAGAAAAAATGAGAGTTGCCAAGAATCACCATAACTTCATATGAAAAGTTGTCATTTTCTGCTTGCCCAAATTCAATACCCCAACCTAAAAGCCCTATCTATCCCCCATACTATGTATGCTATGTGTCACATGTGATTTGATAAATACAAGTTATTTAATTAAATATGATTTTGAATTGAACATATGGGAGTTTGGTAATTGTCTAAACTTCCACGTTACTACTAATATTTTCATATGATTCGAACACATGTATCTGACTTCATATAGCTATTTATATATTTATTCTAAATATGTACAAGGACTAAGGTTGGGACGTATGGAGTGAGACTTCAAGCACATGCTACTAGTACATATGATGACTCTTATGAACGCAATTACGCCAGCCACCCAGCACTTTCCTTTCTCATGACTACGGGCTCTATATGTGATTGTTACAAATGCAAAAACTAAATTTCCTTTGTTCACTTATTGCATTGATCGTTCTAACATGTTTGAAAATTTTCATTACACTAGAATATAAACATTGAACAAACAGTAAAGCATAAGTTCATATTGAAGAGAGTTTCTTTTCTTAAAAAAAACAATTATTATATTAACATTTTTATTTTTATCACTAAAAACATTGGTTATCCTCTACTATATGCTTATTCTTGATTCTCCCTCTCCTGTTTCATTTTTTTATCACGATTATAAGGTATTGAATATGCTTCATTTGATAGTTTGGAGTGTATGTCAGTGTGTAAAAGACACCTAGCTTCTTGTTGCTTCTTGATGATGCCAAACTAAGCTATAACTTCCTCCAAAGTTGTTGTTATAGAGGGCAGTGCTATAAAACCCCAAGATTTGCAAAGAAGACCATAACATTGGATTTATTAATTGCTTACTACACTATCAAGTAAGTCTCTAATACTTCATGCTTTTAGTAATTAAGTTCCTGATGTTTGAAATAGTGTAAGCAATCAGGAGTGATGAGAATTTTGAACAATTTAGTATAATTGTGTCAATAAATGATGATGTGACAAAGATAGTCAGTACCTATATACCCATCGAATATAGTTTATAGGTGTAGTATTGATGTGACCTCTCTTCACCATTTTTGACGTTTCATTCTTTGTTGTGTCAATTTATGAAAAGAAATCATATTAGTGCCATATTTAAGGTAGTAATTAAATATTTGTATGATGATATTGTAACATTTAAGGTAGTAATTTACTATTTGTATGATGATATTGTAACAGGATAAAGAAATATGAGCATAAATAAAGTATATGTAGCTTTTGTTAGGTATGCACCTAGTATATATTTGACATGGAAAGAGTGTCAAGGTGTTGTTAATGGATTTAAGGGTCTTATTTATTGTTCTTTTGATAGTGTAGCAAAAGTTGGAAAGATATATTCTCAATTTTATGAAGAGAAAGCATTATGTTCAATGATAAAATAATTGCAAT
>JANIPM010000006.1:22739343-22750453 GCA_027478405.1 Erythroxylum cassinoides
TTGCTCTCTCCAACCCATTCTATATGTGTGACCCATTAGGTTCCCAAATATGTTGGCAATGATTATAAATTATAATTATAAATCATAATTAGAATTAGATAAATTAAAACTCCTTGTAATTTATCTGTAATTCTCTAATTAAACAATTTATAATCATAGATCAAGATTGGTATCTAGCAATGCATCATGACCACCTAAATATTTAAGAATGTCAAAGTGGTTTTGGCTAACCTTTCCGTGCATGATTTTTCTGTGTAATTCAATCCTTTCATCGATCAATGTTCCAATTAGACATAGAGCATAGAATTAATGTCTACTCTATTTTGAGTCCAATTATATTAGTTATCTGTCATTAGCTATTGATTCAATTAATGATATTTATAAACTGTTTACAAAATATCATTCCACCTTGATCAAGGATTTCTGAATCAATATTAATCGAGAACAATGAAACATTTTCCCTAATTATTTTAGGGTGATGAATCATATCTTGATCATTCAACTATCTCCATATAGTTCATGCTATATCCAATGATTACCGTTTAACGACCTTTGGTAAAGTAGATAACGAGTAATATCAAAACATAACAATCCCCATACAAGATAACTTTGATGATCCCAAATCAAATGATCACTTATATAATCATCACAATGAGAATTCCATAGACATACAAGTAATGTTCCAAATGGATTTCTCATATCGGGACTGTCCATTGAACTTATTCTCTAGCAAGCACCCACACGTTTGTTTAAGTATCTCTATACTTTAGCTTATGAGATCGACTACTTTCTTCACAAGAAAAAATAAAACGTATGCTAGTCTTTTTCCGTTATATTAATGTTCAATCTTAATAGAACAATGACTAGGAACATTTAGGAATAATACATAAATGTAATATGAATCTCATAATTATAATTTCATTTGCAATGTACAATTATCCCATAGACTTTATCATATACATCTAAACATTTACAAGATAAAGGATGCCTTTAAATAATTCGTCACTAAACTAAAACCAAAGTGATTAGCTGTAAGGCATAAATCAACAATCATCTCTTCATATGGTTTTGTAGAGAATATCATAGATTAATGCATATATCGGAAAGTTAATGGGAGTAAAATTTGTTTTCTTGTTCTGTATGTGGATGATATTATACTTGCCACCAATGACAAGTGTGTTCTATATGAGATGAAACAATCTCTTTCTAAGAATTTTGATATAAAGGATACGAGAGAGGCATCTTTATGTCATTGGCATTAAGATCCATAAAGACATATCTTAATACATTTTGGGTTTAACCCAAGAAACCTATATGAATAAAGTCTTAGAAAGATTTTAGATAAAAGATTGTTCATCAAGTATAGCACTTATTGTGAAAGGTAATAGGTTCAATGTAAACTAGTGCCCGAAAAATGAGCATGAAAGGGAACAAATGAAAAATATTCCATATCTTTCTACAGTAAGGAGCCTAATGTATGTTTCAGTTTGTACAAGACCTGACATTGCATTTGTTGTTGGAATGTCAGAAAGATATCAGAGTAACCTATAGACCACTAGAGAGCTGCCAAAAAGGTGATGAGGTACCTTAAAGAGACCAAAGATTACACGCTTACATATAGGCGAACTGACAATCTTGAGGTAGTTGGTTATTCATGTTTAGATTTTACTAGTTGTGTTGATTCACAAAAATCAACATTTGGATATGTGTTTATGTTTGCCAGTGGAGTCGTATCCTAGAGGAGTTCAAAGTAGACCTTGACTGCTACTTCTACCATGGAGGCTGAGTTTGTTTCTTATTTTGAGACTACCTCACATAGTGTATGTTTGAAGAGTTTCATATATGGCCTTAGAATCGTGGATTCCATTTCTGAGCTACTAAGAATGCATTGTGGTAATTCAGCTATAGTTTTCTTGGCCAAAAACAATAAGAGTGGTAGTCGAAGTAAGCACATCGATATTAAGTATTTGTCTATTAAAGAACATATCAAAGAGAACAAAGTGGTCATTGGACACATTAGTACTGAATTAATGATTGATGATCCTTTAACAAAAGGCATGCCACCAAAGAGTTTTAAGGATCATGTTGCTCGAATGAGATTCGGTTCCATTATGTGATTTATTGTATGTACTATCATCGAAACTCTCTAAGGATGGCAATAGCCAGCTCATGGGTCTAGATTCAAGTTTTTTCAATGGGTCAACCTATGGGTCAGGGCCAAGCTCAGGTTGGCTTAAGACCTAATTATTCTAAGCAAAACAACATTGTTTTGTTTAGAAAAGTTGAACCTAGGTAACCTAAGCTCAGACCTAATTAAAAAAAGTTATTTTAAATTTTTAATTTTAAAAAAAATTAGCAAGGCTGGCCTATGTGCACATTTTTGTTTGTTATTTTCTCATTCTAGTGTATGCATTTTAGTTTGAGAATAAAAATTATAATGTACCTAGAATAGTCATAAAATAGATTGCATCGTTATATATATGGAAGATAATAATTACATTTACAGGCTGTTTGGAAGAGGATGAATTGAATTTAATTACAAGATTGAATTCAATTTATCTATTTGGAATCAAAAAAAGGACATGAATTGAATTCTCCCATGGGTTTAAAACCCACTATGTTAACAAATTCAATTCACATTAGAAATGACGTGAATTGAACCCCAAAAACTAATCTCTTCTTTTTTAACTCACAAACTCAACAACACCCACTATTCCAAGTTAAATTCGTCTTTTAAAACCTCGTAATGCCTCTCTTGGGCAATACTTCTAAGCTTCTCCAGGTCTAAGATGCATATCGGCTAAAACCATTTCTTCTTCTGTAATCCTTATTAGAAGAAAAACCAAATAATTGTAAACAACGTATGCAAACAAAAATCATTCTTCTTCTCTCATCATAGATATATTTTTAGAAATTATCTTCTCTCATCATATTGTGCAAATAGTGATGATAATATAATTACATTCGAACCAAGAAAAATGCATATATATTGAAATGTGCCATGACATTCTAAATACCAGAAATTGAAACCACAGAACCTATGAAGCCATGTAAACCTCTGATAATTCTGAGCAGTAACTTGAGTGTATACACAAGCTGTAGATGTTCTAAAATATAAGTTAAAGTGACGGACAGTACAAAAGCTTGAAATAGCACCATGGAATTCTTCTCTTAGTTGATAAATCAGGAATCAATCAGATTTCACCAATTTGCACCCAGATTAGTCTAGCCATATTAAACCATTGCAATCAATTTTTGCTTTTCATTGTAATAATGAACTTGTTTTGATGGTATTATTTATAATAAAATTGATGTTTATAAGTTGTTATATATAAGTGTGAATGTTTATTATTTAATAAGATTATTTTTTAAGCAAAGGTAAATATGTCATATGAAATAATTGAATTTATTTTGATTGTATTCCAAACAATGTAACTGAATTCAATTATAATATTATTAAGTTTATTCTAAATACTGTAAATTAAATTTAATTTAATTTTATTAATATAATCAAATCCAATTCGTCAATAAATTCAATTTGAAGATTTCGAAGCGAAGAATTATCGATTAAGACACGTGACTACTACTCTTAGGAGGAATTCAGAGAAAATAAATTTTGGAGGTAGCGAAGCTTCGAGTGGAGTCTATGGAGGACCTGGGAAATGTCTTAGCAGAACGTGGATTGACAGTCGCTAATCATCCACAGAAAGGGAGGTCTCTGCGAACAACCAAGGATTTCAATCCAGGTCTTTGTTTCTCTTTGTTTCACTGCGAATTGGTTAAAAAATCGCGAGCTTTGGTTTTGCGCTACCTGAAATATCGTTTGGTGCTGTATTGCAGGAGATGTAATTCTAAGCCAAGAGCCATATGTCTGTGCACCGAAGAATTCTACTGCTGAGTGGAGATGTGATGGGTGTTTCGCGTCAACTAACCTCAAGAAGTGCTCTGGTTGTCAAGTTGTTTGGTACTGTGGGAGCCCATGCCAAGTGAGTGCGTTTAATTTTCTACTTCCTAGGATTAAAAGTTAATCACAGTGTGTGAACTGGAGGAATTATCTAATGCGAGAAAATGAGTGCACGATTCGATTATAGTTGTTGTTCTTTTCTGGAAGCTTAGAAATAACGAGATTTTTTTCGTTCACTTCACAGAAGTTGGAATGGAAATTGCATCGTCTTGAATGCGGTGCTCTTGCTAAACTTGAGAAGGACAAACGAAAATCTGTTACTCCTTCCATACGCTTGATGATCAAACTCTTCCTTAGGAAAAAATTGCAAAGTGACAAGGTAATTGACTAATATGTCGTCTAGTTTTATAACGGGAGTTAGTTCTCTTGTTTTTCCTTTTAATTTATAGTGGCTCAAATCATTGCTTGTTATCATATTTCAATTTGATATCCTATCCTTCACTTGTTGCAATATTGATCACTCTAGCCATGTTGCTTTTGGTTTTTCTATTGCAGAACCTTTAGCTCATTGTCTTGTCTTCCTTGGTAGTCTAAAAGCTAAATCAATTACCCTTATGTTTTAACTGCCAGATCATCCCTACAACAGCTACAGACAATTATAGTTTGGTGGAGGTGTTGGTTTCTCGTATCCTTCTAACTTACCTTGTTGTGGTTAATCAATTAAAAGTAGTGCCTTTTCATGATGTCTTGTGTGATTCCACTGGTTGATATTTTGTTTAACCTTCAATGTTGTAAAGACATGAAAGAAATTGATGAGAAGCAACTAGTGCTGTATGCACAGATGGCCAACCTTGTCAGCTGGATCTTGCAGTTGTTCGATGTCAATATAAAGGAGATTGCAGAGAACTTCTCTAAGGTCCTCAACTTATAGTATGCACATCTTTTCATTTTGTTCACTTTCCTTCACATTTATGTTTCAGGTGAGTAGTTCATTATGAGAACCTGGGTGATAATAGCTTATACCTTGAGCCACTACACAAGAAGTGGCATTTTTACTGTTTCTGGAAACTTGATTTAGAACTTATTGTATTTTATTAATACTTGAATTATCCCAGTTATATGGTTGACTTCACATGCATTTAAATTTGCTGCACAAGTGAAGTGCAAAGATGCGTAAGTGAGTAATCTAGATTTTATTGTCGTACAACTACAAATACATTATCACTTGGTTTTCTTTTTGATGCAAAAAATTCTATGTATTGCCTCTAGGCAAGTCTCAGCTGGATACTGTCTTCTTTATGCTTGGTTTTTATCTGATCCTTGACAATTAAATGCAGCTTGCTTGCAATGCCCATACCATTTGTGACAGTGAACTGAGACCTTTAGGTACAGGAGTTTACCCTGTTATTTCCATAATAAATCATAGGTAATCAAATTGGTGGGCCTCTACTTTAGTATTTTATGTTGTTTGCGTTGCTGAACATGTCTGATGGTGCAGCTGCTTGCCAAATGCTATTTTGATATTTGAAGGAAGGTCAGCTGTTGTACGAGCTATACAACCCATCCCGAAAGGTGATGAGGTAAGTCATACTCTTACTATTCATTCCACTACCAAACTGTTCTTGAAATGTTATATGTAATTGAACTTGGACTTGTCTGTTCACAAGTATTAGATGGGCTCAGCTGTCCTTTTTTCAGAATTATTTAAATGCATTGAGCCATATGAAGAGGTGAATCTATTAGGAAAGTATAGGAATCCCAGAGGTAGAATTGTTGTATCTGAGTATACACGTGTATGATGCATGTGTGGGTGAATGGACACACCTTAGCGGATCTATTTGCTTCTGCAGTTATATCACATTGGGCATTAATGTAAAAAGGCCACTATGAAATTCACAGCCAATAGTCACATAAAAAATGCATGTGAATGCAAACTACACTTGATTGTACTGTGATGGCGGTGGCAAAAAACAGAACAGTAGTCTGTCTGCTATGATTGCCTTTCCAAGATCAAATTTTAGTGGGTGAGATGGTAGGCATGCTTAATGCGTGTCTTTTCATTGGAAGTATTAAGCAGATCATATTCTTCTGTTCGTTTTTGACACTTTTAATGATCTTTCTCCACTAACATGCACTATCTTTGTTATTAAATAAGAAAAATGAGTCATTGCAGTATGAGACTTTTTCTGACTTTACTCTCGTTTTAACATCTGTGCCTGTGTTTGAGGTAGTTGTAATTACATTTCAATTTATAACTCAATTCTGCTCAGCTATTTGATTGGTGGTCTTCAAGTCTCGATTTATTGCTTTACCTTATCAAATTTTTTGTCTTTCTCTAGTGAAATGTCATGTTGACTTTTCATGGTTTAACATTGAGTCATTATGATGCATCCCTTTGTGCCAACTCTAAACTGCAATTCACCTGATGGCTTTTGCCAGGTAACAATAACTTACATAGAAACTGCTGCAAGCACTGAGACTCGGCAAAAGGCTCTGAAAGAACAATATTTTTTTGTTTGCACATGTCCCCGCTGCATCAAAGTGGTACTGTGTGCAGTCAACATTAAGATACTTTCTGTTTATCTAGTTTACAGCAGATGCATTTATGCTTATTCCGTGTTAGTGTCATCATGCATATTGTTTTGCATCCCCTGTGGTACATATCTTGGCACCTTTCCTCCAAGACTTATCTGTTTAAAATTTTATATCTTGGTTAATGACTTGTGCAAATTTAGGTTTATCTACCTTGATTTTGAAACAGGGAAAGGTAAAGGTGTGCTAGAACAGGAAAGGTAAAGGTGTGCTAGAAAACTGTATAAGATTGCTTGTATTAATTATCTTATTTTAGTTTTTTTTTTTTTTAAAACTTAATTGTATAACTGGAAAGAACAGTTGTGCCCAACAGTTCAGATAACAGGTCTTAAATTTACTTGACCATTCATTGAAAGAGAGCAGTGGCATTTTTTGAATGAATTTGCAGGGTCAGCGTGATGACATTGAAGAAAGTGCAATTTTGGAAGGCTATAGGTGCAGAGATGAGAGATGCAATGGTTTCTTGCTTCGTGATTCTGGTATGTGATCTATTTTTACAATTAATTGGGGTATGCAGACATTTCAATTTCTTACATTTGGATGTGCAGACGACAAAGGATTTATTTGCCAACAATGTGGCATTCTTAGGAGCAAGGAAGAGGTGAAAAAGATATCAACTGAAGTCAAAACTATCTCAGACAAGTTGCCTAAGTCTGCCTCCTCTGGTAGTATCCTTTTCTTGTTGTTTTTGATGACAAATGTTAGTCAATTTTCCCCATTCTATCTTTCAAGCAACAGCAACCATATCCCAACTGCAAAAGATAAGACAGTCTTTCAGTTGTGTTGGTTCAGCTATATTCTTCTTGGTTGCTTCACAGGGATAAAAAAAGGCTCAATCCTTATCTTAATTTAGATAATCAGGAAATTATTTCTGTGTATAAAATGATTGAGAGACTCCAAAGGAATCTGTTCCATCCCTTTTCAGTTAGCTTGATTCAAACTCGAGAACAACTTATTAAGGTATTTTTCTGACCTTCCTTTTCTCTTCAGTGTTCTAAAATAGTAATACTCATCCTCGATATGGTAGTCTAATATTTGTATTTGCACTACTTTTTCCTATATGCAAATTGGATGGGATATATTATGTTAGAACTCTAGCTGAATATACTAGAGTTTGCTATATTGATATTGATAATGATCCTAACATATTATCTTCAGTTGTTGATGGAGGCGGAAGACTGGAGAGAGGCACTATATTATTGCAGACTGACTATTCCTGTCTATCTGAGTATGTCCTACTTCAACTTTATTCTGAGTGAGCAATACATCATAAGTATCCTTAAGCTGTTTGATTCGTCGTTGAGAGTTTGGTATGGTACAACCAAATGACATATTCGTGGAAATTCTATCTGCAAAGTCATACAAATATTTAAATTATCCCTGAAGTGGCGTAATATTCACTTTCATATTGAATTAGCTTACTTTCTCTTTCCCTGTGGTATTTATTCGTGTATGATTTTCAAATTACCTTCATTGCAGTGCAGATTTCTTGACATCCATGGTATATAAATTTTTGGATGTGTAGTGCATCTTTCAGCTCAAGCAACAGCATTATTTTTTACTTTTAGACATCATTTCGAAGTTGACATCCAGAACTTATCGATTTGTTTCATTGCAGGAGTATATCCAAAGTTTCATCCTTTGCCTGGATTGCAGTATTACACCAGTGGGAAACTTGAATGGTTAGATGTCCATCTCGTTAGGTTTAGCTAATTACTTCACTCATGTTTATCTTTGTCTTAGTTTTACACGATTTTGTTTTTCCTGAAGACTAATAACACTCTTCTTATATAAAGTCCTGTTGTTTTCCCTAGGCCCTTGTAGTTGAGAAATTTTTGCTACAAATAGGTTGTAGCATTTAGGTTGAGTGGAATGCCTAACCTTTCAAATTTTCAGTAAAGTCCTGTCTGGCCGTGCTAGGAAAAATGAAATAAGTACATGTATTTACTGTCAAAAGAACATGGCGAATAACCAGAATAATCTCATTTCAAAGTAAACAAAGACCAGAAAAGTTCAAACTCCTTTGGTTGCTAACATAGAGAAGTGCTTTTCCAAAGCATTTAAAAGTAATTTAGCAGCTGTTATTACAGGTTGCTTGGTGACACAAATGATGCTGTCCAATCACTGACCAACGCAGTTGATATATTGCGAATAACTCATGGGACAAACACACCCTTCATGAAGGAGCTTATCATGAAGTTGGAGGAAGCACGTGCAGAAGCTGCTTACAATCTTTCGTCCACGAATGAGTAGTGAATTTTATGTCGTGTTTCATTCCAGATATACGTCTCACTACAGAAATCAATTCCTGGAGGCCGTAAAAGCTGGTCTTGCGAGTAGATCAATTCATACAAGTGATTTAGCCGAGAAAGTTTGACTCCTACCCGGTACCCGCGGCACATTTAGCCCATGCACAGCCCTCCACATGCTTATACTGTAGCTTCCAATTGCTGCACAAATGGATCGTTTGTGGTTGATGTGTACATTTTGTTTCGCATATTTAATCAACTGTTTAGGATGAAACTATTTGATGTATTTGAAGAAACAGATTAGAGACTATGTTGACAGCAAGCCCTGATAGATCTTCAGATTTTAGAAATCAGAGTAGAGTCTAGCATTTTTGCTTCAATTTAGTGTTACACCTTCGGCAATGGACGTTTTACTTTTAGGCGTTCCGCAGACGTGTTACTTTTTTTTTTTTGTTGGTAATTCAGAAAATCCAAATAAATAATCAAAATATATACAAGAAAGTACACAGACTCAGCCTCAAAAGGCTCGACCAGCAAAACCGGAAGGTAGACCAAAATAAACAAAGGACACTGCCTCAAAGGAAGAAGTAACCCGAAATCCAAGCAATAGCAACAACAAGAAATCCAAGCAACATATAGACAATGAAAGTCCTAATTACAAGGTCCATTGAGAAATCCTAGCCAAAACAAACCAACCAGTAGGAAGCATTCCTATGAGAGACTAACATAAAAAAAACTGCAAGAAACATAGCTCCGAAGTGACCCAAGAATACTTCTGCCACAAATGATGACAGGAGTTGCACCCCAAAGTAAGGCAGAGCAAACAAGAACAGTCCGAAGAACCCTCGAAAGCATTGAGCGATTGACCTGTAACAAAAAAAGATAAATAGAAAAGAAAATTACCTCCTCACGGTGTATAGGCTGAGAAGTTCCCTAACGTGGAAGATTACTCCTAAGAGCACACGCTCCTCAGCCAAGGCCTCATTCTTGAAAGTTCTGGCGTTACGTTCAGTCCAAAGGTAATGAATAGAAAACACTTCCTTACAGATAATTCTAGAAAACACTTCCATACAGATAATGAATAGAAAAGGCGAAAGAGGATCACCCTGAGGTAATCCAGATTGACCTTTGAAGAATTGACTAAGAGAACCATTAACCAAAATGGAATAGGAGGGGGACGTGATACATTCCTTAACCCAACCAATGAACCTCCCCGAAAAACCTGCAGCTTCAAGGGTATTAATCAGAAACTCCCAATGAATAGAGTCATAAGCCTTTTGAAGGTCCACTTTGAAAGTACAACGCTTGTGAGAATTTGATAGGTGATAATTCTTGAAGATTTCTTGAGCTAAAAGAATATTATCCCCTATAAGCCGATTCTTGATAAAAGCACTCTGATTAGGGCTGATGATAAGAGGAAGGATGTGACTGAGCCTATTTGCCAAAATTTTAGCAATAATCTTGTAAAGCAGATTACAACAGGAAATAGGTCTAAATTCCTGAACAGTAGAAGGATGACCATTTTAGGAATAAGAGAAATGAAAGTAGAGTTTAGCTCTTTTAGGAGCTTGCCATGTGTGAAATTTTTTTGAATAACTTCAGTAACTTCCTCCCCGATAAGGGGCCAGGCTTTTCTATAAAAGTGCCCATTGAAACCATCAAGACCCATAGCCTTATTAGGATTAAGGGAATGGAAGGCCTCTCGAATCTCTAGATGGGTAACTTCGGCAATAAGGGCTTGAGCAGGAGCATCCCCGAGGGGAGAAGGAAAGAGAGGAGGGACAAACTCCTTGGAGGAGTGGAGATTTTTCTTAGAACCTAGGGAGCATTTGAAGTAACACAAAATGGGATTTGATTTCAGTAAGACTTACAACTCGTCTGCCAGGGCTCACCTCAAGAGAATGAATAGAGTTACGGTTCCTATAGGCAAGGAGAGAATTGTGGAAGAACTTAGTATTTCGATCACCTTCCTTGAGCCATTTAATTCTAGAGGATTGTCGATAAAAAGATTCCTGATCCGCTAGAGCTCTATAGAGATCGCTAATGGCCTCGGACTCCCTAGCTAGAAGAGGAGAAGAGCTATGGGAAACCCTCAGAAGGTCCTGAATGGAATTCAAATTAGCTTGACAATTTTCAACTCTAGCGTTGATGTCCCCTATCTGACTCGAATTCAGAAGTTTAAGCGCTTGTTTGACTATTTTGAGCTTCATAACAACCCGAAACATAGGAGTACCATTAACAGGGGAGGCCCAAGCTTCTGCAACAATGTAGCATCCCAACCCCGCAGTACCCGAACCCGATATCGTGGGTGATATCCGAGTCCACGCCACACGAAATTGGTAAGCTACGCACTCAAATTCGGTAC